>MU753605.1:151374-181248 GCA_026770625.1 Nicotiana glauca
AAAACAAAAACCAAAAACCAGCACAACCAGCACAATTTTTTGATCTAAAAATTGATGTGATGCCATCTCGAAACACACCCGAGGCCCCTGGGACCCTATCTAATCACACAAACCAATCCAACAACATAACATAAACTTGCTCGAGGCTTCAAATTACATCAAACGACGTCGAATTCATGAATCGCAACCCAATCCAAGCTTAATGACCTTTAGAACTTCAAACTTCTACATTTGATACCGAAACCTATCAAATCACGTCCGATTGACCTCAAATTTTGCACGTAAGTCACATTTGATATTACGGACCTACTCCAACTCCTGGAATCTGAATCCAACCCCGATATCAAAAATTCCACTCCAGGTCAAACTTCTCAAAAACTGTCACAACCCCAAACCCGATCGTGATGGCGCCCAACACATTACTAGGCAAGCCTGACCAACTATCAATCTCAACCCATTTATTATAAAGTTCATTACCATCTAACATAGTTTAAATACCAATTTAGCATAATAAAAGTCTGAAATAGTAAGTTAAATATGCGAAAGTCAAAGATAATACCACTACATAGCCCACCAATCTGGTGCCACAAATCAAGAGCCTCTATTACGATTCTGAACAACCAAATATAGAAATAGTCTAGGAATGAGGAAAATAATAAGATAGAAGGAGAAATCAGGTCTGCAGACGCCATGCAGCTATCTCGATGACCCCGGTAAATGCTGATCAGCAGGAAAACTCTCACTCAGCCTCTAGAACACCTGGATCTGCACACAAGGTGCAAAGAGTAATGTGAGTACTCCGACCCGGGGAGCAATAATTATAAATAATGGCTGAAAGCATGAAAACACGTAAAGGCACAAAGCAATTCTATATCAAAGCAGTAAAATCACTTAAAGCAGTAAACCAGTGAAGAAGTCGAATGAAGTCTCTTTAAATCAAGTAAAACAGGTAATTTAGCAAGTAAGTAACAAGTAGAAATCCGTTCCTCGGGCACAATATTAATCAATTAGTACACATTCTTAGCACTCGACTCATATCTCTCAGAATAATCGTTGCGGCGTGCAGCCCGATCCGTAAATCGCTGCGGCGCGCAACCGATCCATATAGATAGTCGACTACGCTCTTTGGGGGTGTGCATACTCCGGAGGGGCTCCTATAGCCCAAGTGCTATATTGCTGCAGCGCATAGCCCGATCCATATAAGTATTGCTGCGACGTGCAGCCCGATCCATAATATATATAATATCCTCACCGTGGGATTCTCAACCCCTCTCGGTCATTAACCTTATAGCCCCTCGGGCACAATAATAGAAGATATGGATCTCAGCCTACACATTCCTTTCATTTAGAAATAGAATGATAAAACGGGCTCAAAACGTTTAAAACAGATAGGAACATGACTGAGGATATGATTTTTAACAAGTAAAGTGAGAAAAATCAGTCAAAATCCATGAAGGATTCAAATAGTTGGCACGAAGCCCAAATATGGCAATAACCCAAATCATGATGATAACAAATAAGTTTCAGTAAAAAATGCGGTAAAGTCATCAATCGGGCCGGACCAGGTCACAATCCCCAGTAGTAATAGATTCCACGCTCATCATACAACTCGTGTCTCACCTCAATATAGCAGTACAATGAGCAATCCGGGGTTTTAAGCCCTCAGGACATCATTTACAATCACTACTCACCTCGAACCGGCTACAACTCTAGCTCGCGATGCCTTTGCCCCTCGAATCGGCCTCCATGAACGTCGAATCTAACCAAAATCAGAACGAATACATCACAATATGCTAAGGGAACAAAGCCCAAGCAAAAACAATCAAAAAATATCAAAAATCCCGAAATTAGCAAAACTCGAGCCCCGGGCCCACTTCTCGAAACTCAAATTTTTTACATCAACGGGTTTCTTATCACTCTACGATTCTATGCATATAAAGAACACCAAAATTGGAGTCTAAATGACACCTCAAATCCCAATTTGAAAGTCCAAAATTCCAAGCCCTAGTTCTTTCATTTTTTGTTCAAGTTTCCATGAATTTCTAGATAGATTTCACAATAGAATCACGTTTTAGGTTCATAAATCTTATCTCCAATCAATTATCCTAGAATCCCTCTTCAATTTCCCTCAAATAGCTCTCAAAGTACTTAGCTGTGGAGGAATAATGGTTCAAAATTACGGATGAAATGTTTTATAAACTCACTGCCCAGTTCTGATATTCCTTTATCGCGATCGCTAAGGGCAAAATTTCAAAACCGCAAAAACACTCTACGAGAATGCGATGCCTTAACTACGAACGCGATGATTGTTTTCCCAGACCTATGCGAATGCGACCCAACTGATGCGAACGCGAAGAACAAAACCACTGGAGGCCCAAACACTTATATGCGAACGCGAAACAATGCACGCGAATGCGAAGCACAAGGTCAAGGCCCTCCGCGAATGCGAGACCTCAAATGTGAATGCGAAGTCCAAACTCAAGCCAACTCAAATTCCTTCTACGCGATCGTGAGGGACCTCATGCGATCGCGAAGGCTAAAATCATCTGCAATTGCTGTTGAAATTTCTGCAACTTCTCAACATAGAAAATGGTCTGATTGACCACCCAAAACTCACCCGAGGCCCCCGGGACCTCAACCAAAAGCACTAACACATCCTAAAACCTCATTCAAACTTGTTCCAATCCTGAAAATACCTCAATTAACAACAAAACCATCAATTCACATCGAATTCAAGCCTAAGTTCCTAAAAACTTCCGAAATACGCTTTCGATCAAAAATCAAACCAAACCATGTCCAAATGACCTGAAATTTTTCACACACATCCCAAATGACATAACAAAGCTACTGCAACTCTTGGAATTCCATTCCGACCCTCTGATCAAAATCTCACCTATCAACCAGAATTCGCAAAAATACTAACTTCGCCAATTCAAGACAAATTCTACACCGGACCTCCAAAACCAATTTTGATCACACTCCTAAGTCATAAATCACCTCCCGAAGCTAATCGAACCATCGAAACTCACATCTGAGCCCTTTAACTCATAACTCAACATCTGGTTGACTTTTTCAACTTAAACCTTCTTAAAAGAGACTAAGTGTCTCATTTCTTACCAAAACCAATCTGAATGCAAACTAAACAACTTGATCAAATAAAACTCAGATAACGAAGAATAAAGAAGCAGAAATCTGGGAAACAGAGCGGTAACTCATGAGACGACTGGCCGGGTTATCTCATCCTTCCCAACTTAAACAAGCGTTCGTCCTCGAACGAATCAAGAAACGTACCTGAAGCCTCAAATTGGTGAGGATATATGCTCTGCATCTCCCGCTAGGTCTCCTAGCTAGCCTCCTCCATGGGCCAACCTCTCCAATGCACTTTCACTGAAGCTATATTCTTTGACCTCAACTTCCAAACCTGGCACTCCAAAATATCTGTTGGATCTACATCATACGTCAAATCACCTTCCAACTGAACCGTACTATAATCCAGAACATGGGACGGGTCTGTAATATACTTTCGGAGCATAGAAACATGGAAAACTGGATGCATACTCGACAAGCTGGGTGGCAAGGCAAGCTCATAAGCCACCTCCCCAATCCTACGAAGTACCTCAAAAGGCTCAATGAACCGCAGACTTAACTTCCCTTTCTTTCCGAATCTCATAACACCATTCGTGGGCGAAGACTTCAACAAGACCTTATCACCAACCATGTAGGATACATCTCGAACCTTCCTGTCTGCATAAATCTCCTGCCTCAACTGCGCCGTACGTAGTCTCTCCTGAATTACCTTCACTTTATCTAAAGCATCCTGAACCAAATCTTTCCCTAATAGCCTAGCCTCACCGGACTTGAACCAACCAACTGGAGATCTACACCGCCTTTCATATAAAGTCTCATATGGAGCTATCTGAATACTCGACTGGTAAATGGTTTTATAAGCAAATTCTGCAAGTGGCAGAAACCGATCCCATGAACCTCCGAAATCAATGACACAAGCATGCAACTTGTCCTTCAATATCTGAATTTTACACTCGGACTGCCCGTCTATCTGAGGATGAAAAGATGTGATCAACCATACCTGAGTGCCCAACTCTCCCTGCACGGCTCTCTAAAACTGCAAGGTAAACTGAGTACCTCTATCTTAAATAATGGAAACCGGAACACCATGCAAAAAGACAATGTCCCGAATATGTAATTCTGCCAGCCGCTCTGAAAAATAAGTAGTACATATAGGAATGAAGTGCGCGGACTTGGTCAGCCTGTCTACAATCACACAAATAGCATCGAACTTCTTCAAAGTCCGTGGAAGTCCGATAACAAAGTCCATAGTGATCCTCTCCCACTTTCACTCGGGAATAACCATCTGCTGAAGCGATCCATCCGGCCTCTGATACTTATATTTCACCTGCTGACAATTGAGACACCGAGCTATAAACCCCATAATATCTGTCTTCATTCTCCGCCACCAATAATGCTGCCTAAGATCCTGATACATCTTCACACCACCCGGATGAATGGAATACCATGAGCTATGGGCCTCCTCCAATATCACCTCCCGAAGCCCATCCACATCGAGTACGCAAATACGGCCCTGCAGCCTCAACATACCATCATCACCGATGGTCATATCTCTAGTATCATCATGCTAAACTCTATCCTTAAGAAAAAGCAAATGCGGATCATCATACTGGCGCTCTTTGATGCAACCATCTAAAGAAGACCGAGAAACCACACAAACCAACACCCGACTGGGCTATGAAATATCTAACCTCACAAGCCGATTGGCCAAGGCCTGAACATCAACTGCAAGAGGTCTCTACCCAACTAGAATATACGCCAGACTCCCCATACTCACTGCCTTTCGGCTCAAAGCATCGGCCTCTACATTGGCTTTTCCGGATGATACAATATGGTGATATTATAATCCTTAAGAAATTCCAACCATCTCCGCTGCCTCAAATTAAGATCCTTCTGCTTGAGCAAATGCTAAAGACTGTGATGATCAATGAATACCTCACAAGATATGCCATACAAGTAATGCCTCCAAATCTTCAATGCATGAACTATGTCAGCCCACTCCAAATCATGAACGGGGTAGTTCTTCTCATGGGGCTTCAACTGACGAGAAGCATAAGCAATAACTCTACCCTCCTATATCAACACACAACCAATCCCTACTTTTGAAGCATCACAATACACGGTATATGAACCTGGAGCTGATGGCAAAACGAACACTGGAGCTGTGGTCAACGCTTTCTTGAGCTTATGAAAGCTCCCCTCACACTCTTCCGACCATACAAATGAAGCACCCTTCTGAGTAAACTTGGTCAAGGGCGATGCGATAGATGAAAATCCCTGAACAAACCGGCGATAATAGCCTGCCAAACCAAGAAAACTACGAATCTCTGTAGCCGAGGAAGGTCTGGACCAACTCTGCACCGCCTCTATCTTCTTTGGATTAACCTAAATACCCTCATTGGACACCACGTGTCCCAAGAATGCTACTGAGCTGAGCCAAAAATCACACTTGGAGAACTTTGCATAAAGCTTCTCCTCCCTTAATCGCTGCAACACAAGCCTCAAATGCTCTGCGTGCTCCTCCTGACTATGCGAATATACCAAAATATCATCAATGAAGACTATAACAAATGAATCAAGATAAGGTCGGAACACGCTATTCATCAAATGCATGAACGCTGCTAGGGCATTAGTCAGTCCGAAAGACATGAATAGAAACTCATAGTGACCATATCTAGTCCTGAAAGCAGTCTTAAGAATATATGAATCCCTGATCTTTAACTGATGATACCCCAAACGGAGATCAATCGTAGAGAACGCCCTCGCTCTCTGAAGATGTTCAAATAAATCATCAATGCGAGGCAAATTATACTTGTTCTTGATTGTTACCCTGTTCAATTGCCTATAATCGATGCACATTCTCATTGTGCTATCCTTCTTCTTCACAAACAGAACTGGCACACCCCAAGGTGACACACTAGGCCGAATGAACCCCTTATCTATGATTTCCTGAAACTGCTCCCTCAATTCTTTCAACTCTACTAGTGCCATACGATACGGCGGAATAGAAATGGGCTGAGTGCCGGAACCAGGTCAATACCAAAATCAATATCCCTATCAGGTTGCATGCACGGCAGGTTTGCAGGAAATACATCGGGAAAATCCCTCATAACCGGAACAAAATCGATACTAGGAGCCTCAGCTCCAACATCCCGCACGAAATCTAGATATGAAAGACAACCCTTCCCAACCATACGCTGGGCCTTCAAGAAAGAGATCACTCTACTAGCAACATAATCAGTCACTCCATACCACTCTATCCACGGCATACTCGGCATAGCCAAAGTGACTTTCTTAGCATGACAGTCTAGAGTATCACGACACGGAGATAATTAATCCATGCCCAAAATGACATCAAAATCCACCATGCTCAAATGCAATAGATCAAATATGGTGTCCAGACCCCCAATAGTCACTACACATGACCGATATACACGATCTACAAAAATAGTGTCGCCCACCGGGGTAGAAACATGAACAGGCAAAGCAAGAGACTCCTGGGGCGTACCTAAATAATGAGCAAAATATGAGGACACATAAGAATAGGTGGAACCAGGATCAAATAATACATAAGAATATTTGTGGCAGACTGAAACAATACCTGTAATGACAACATCTGAAACAATAGCATCTGTCCTACCTGGAATAGCATAGAAATGAGCATCGCCACTGCCTGATCGACCTCCCCCTCTGGGGTGACTCCTGGCTGCCTGACCTCTACCCCTAGCTGGCTGGGTAGGTGGTGAAGTAACTGGGGAAAAAGTTGAGGGCTAACCCCTCTGCTGAAGCTGACCATCATGAAGTCGAGGGCACTGCCCCCTCATATGTCCAAACACTCTGCACTCATAACAACTCCCCGGTGCTGGAGATCGGGACTTAAGGGAACCCCTGGAATCAGAATGACTAGTAGAATGACCTGGCACAGAAGAACCCTGGACTGATAGAGCACAAGATGAACTCTGAGCTAGGAGGGCGCTGAGTGATGACTGGCCCTGCTAAGACCCATGATAACCACGACCTAAAGATGCCCTATGATACTCTGGACGGGCCGACTGAGTGGGCCTGAAAGAACGACCTCCACCATGCTGGAACTGGCCCCTCGAAGGCGCACCACGGAAACTGCTAGAACCTCGAGGCCTTTTGGCCTCCCTCTCCTCTCGATCATGATGGCAGACCGTCTCAATCTTACGAGCAATATCAACCACCTCCTCGAACGTAGCTCCCAATACTCTCTCTCTCTAGTCATAAGAATACGGAGATGGTAGTTAAGGCCATCAACAACTCAAACTACCTATGCAGCTCCTCCATGTAGGACTGCGGCACATAATTCTCCAAGAAGAGAGTGGAGAATTCCTGCCAAGTAAGGGGCACTACACCAACATACCTACGCCTCTCATACGCCTACCACAAGTGAAGGGGGCCTCAGAAAACTGAAAGGTGGTAAATGCCACACCACTAGACTCAAGCATCCCTGCTGTACGGAGCATCCGCTGACACTTGTCCAGAAAACCCTGGGCATCCTTGCCCTCATCACCAATAAATGACGGAGGCTAGAGTCTACCAAACCTCTCAAGACGTCGCTGCTCATCATCTGGCATAACTGGAACCATGAACTCCTGCGCTGGTGTAATCGGCCGGGCTGGAGGTACCTTTGACATCTGTAGTCCCTGCACTACCTATTCAGGTGTGTGGGCAGCAGGGGTCTGATTACCTCCCCCGGCCTGTGAAATAGCTGCTACTGTGGTGGCTGAAATTGCCTGAGCCAGGCTAGTGCAAACTATCAAGATCTGTGCCAAGGCCTCCTGTAGACCCGGGATCACGATGGGCACAGCTGGTGCCTGAACTGGTACTGCTGGAGCCTGATCCGTAGCTGAGGTAACTGGTAGATCAACAGGTGCTGCCATCAATGCTCTACCACTGCTACGACCACGACCGCATCCACGGCCTCTGGTAGCCTCAGTGGGTGGCACTGGTGGTGGTCCACCTCGTCCGGTAGCTCGTGTCCTCACCATCTGTGAGAGAATAGAATAAAGAGAAGTTTAGTACTCGGATCAACAAGTTTGCATGACAAGAATTTCAAGAATATGAAGTTTTTCCTAATGGTTCTGCAGCCTCTCGAGGATAAATATAGACGTGTCCGCACCGATCCGCAAGACTCTACTAAACCAACTCATGACTTGCGAGACCTATTTAACCTAGGCTCTGATACCAACTTGTCACGACCCTAAACCCAGTCGTTATGGTGCCCAACAAATTGCTAGGTAAGCTTGACCAACTATCAATCTCACCCCATTTCTTATAAAGTTCATTACCAGCTAGCATAGTTTAAATACCAATTTAGCATAATAAAAGTCTGAAATAGTAAGTTAAATATGTGGAAGTCAAAGATAATACCACTACATAGCCCACTGATCCGGTGTCACAAGTCAAGAGCCTCTATTACGAGTCTAAACAACCTAATACAGAAATAGTCTAGGAATGCGTAAAATAATAAGATAGAAGGAGAAATCTGGTCTCCGGACGTCATGCAGCTACCTCGATGACCCCGGTAAATGTTGATCAGCGAGAAAACTCTCACTCAGCCTCTGGAACACCTAGATCTACACACAAGGTGCAGGGAGTAATGTAAGTACTCTGACCCAGTGAGTAATAATTATAAATAATGGCTGAAAGCATGAAAACACGTAAAGGCACAAATCAATTCTATATCAAAGCAGTAAAATCACTTAAAGCAGTAAACCAGTGAAGAAGTAGAATGAAATCTCTTTAAATCAAGTAAAACAGGTAATTTAGCAAGTAAATAACAAGTAGAAATCCGCTCCTTGGGCACAATATTAATCACTTAGTACACATTCTCAACACTCGACTCATATCTCTTACAATAACAGAAATCAGACTAACCGTTACGGCATGCAGCGCGATCCGTACATCGCTGTGGCACGTAGCACGATCCATATAGATAGTCGACTTCGTTCACTGGGGGTGTGCAGACTCCAGAGGGGTTTATACGGCCCAAGCGCTATATTGTTGCGGCGCGCATCTCGATCCATATATGTATTGCTATAGCATTTAGCCTGATCCATAACATATATAATATCCTCACCATGGGGTTCTCAACCCCTCTCAGTCATTAACCTCACATCCACTCGGGCACAATAATAGAAGATAGGGATCTCAGCCCACACATTCCTCTCATTTAGAAATAGAATGATAAAACCGGCTCCAATCGCTTAAAACAGATAGGAACATGACTGAGGATATGATTTTAAACAAGTGAAGTGAGGAAAATCAGTCAAAATCCCCGAAGGATTCAAATAGTTGGCACAAAAACCAAATATAGCAATTAGCCCAAATCATGATGATAACAAATAAGTTTCAGCCAAAAATGCAGCAAAGTCATCAATCGGGACGGACCAGGTCACAATCCCCAGTAGTAACAAACCCCACGCTCATTATACAGCACGTGTCTCACCTCAATATAGCACTATGATGTGCAATCTAGGGTTTCAAACCCTCCGGACATCATTTACAATATTTACTCACCTCGAACCAGCTACAACTCTAGCTCGTGATGCCTTTGCCCCTCGAATCGGCCTCTACGCACATCGAATCTAACCAAAATCAGAACGAATACGTTACAATATGTTAAGGGAACAAAGCCTAAGCGAAAACAATCGAAAAAATCAAAAATCCCGAAATTAGCAAAACCCGAGCCCCAGGCCCACAACTCGAAACTCAGAAATTTTTACATCAACGGGTTCCTTATCACTCCACGAGTCTATGCATATAAAGAACACCAAAATTGGAGTCCAAATGATCCCTCAAATCCCAATTTGAAATTTCAAAATTCCAAGCCCTAGTTCTTCCATTTTTTGTTCATGTTTCCATGAATTTCTAGAGAGATTTCATAATAGAATCACGTTTTAGGTTCATAAATATTACCTCCAATCAATTCTCTTTGAATCCCTCTTCAATTTCCCTCAAAGAGCTCTCAAAATACTCAGCTATGGAGGAATAATGGCTCCAAATCGCGGATAAAATGTTTTATAATCTCACTGCCCAGTTCTGACATTCCTTCATCGCGATCGCGGCCCAAGCCTCGCAATCGCGAAGGGAAAAATTTCAAAACCTCAAAAAAACTCAATGAGAATGTAATGCCTTAACTGGGAACGCGATGTCTGTTTTCCCAGACCTATGCGAAAGCGAACCAACTGGTGCGAACGCGAAGAATAAAACCACTGGACCCCCAAACACTTATACACGAACCTGAAACACTGCACGCGAACGCGAAGCACAAGTTCAAGGCCCTCCGCGAATGCGAGACCTCAAACGCGAACGCGAAGGCCAAACTCAAGCCAACCCAAATTCCTTCTATGCGATCGCGAAGGCTAAAATCATCTGCAACTGTTGTTAAAATTTCTGCAACTTCTCAACATAGAAAATGGTCCGATTGACCACCCAAAACTCACCCGAGGCCCTTGGGACCTCAACCAAAAGCGCCACCACATCCTAAAACCTCATTCAAACTTGTTACAATCATCAAAATACCTCAATTAACAACAATACCATCAATTCACATCGAATTCAAGCCTAAGTTCCTAAAAACTTCCGAAATACGCTTTCGATCAAAAACCCAACCAAACCACATTCGAATGACCTGGAATTTTTCATACACATCCCAAATGACATAACGAAGCTATAGCAACTCTCGGACTTCCATTATGACCCTCGGATCAAAATCTCACCTATCAATCGGAATTCGCCAAAATACTAACTTCGCCAATTCAAGCCTAATTCTACACCGGACCTCCAAAACCAATTCCGATCACACTCCTAAGTAATAAATCACCTCCTGAAGCTAAACGAACCATCGAAACTCACGTCCGAGCCCTCTAATCCATAAGTCAACATCCGGTTGAGTTTTCCAACTTAAATCTTCTTAAAAGAGACTAAGTGTCTCATTTCTTACCAAATCCAATCCGAACGCAAACTAAACAACTTTATCACATAAAATATGGATAACGAAGCATAAAGAAGCAGAAATGGGGGAAACGGAGTGGTAACTCATGAGACGACTGTCTGAGTCATCACAAAAACATTAAATTTTTCTAACTTTCTCCAAATGACCTACGGACCTCGAAATCCACATCTGGATGTGCTCCCAATACCAAAATAACCATACAGAGCTACTCCCAAACTCGGAATCCCAATTGGACATCAATCACATTGAAATGTACTTTAACCCAGATTTATGAAATTCTTCCAAAAGGCCAACTTTCCACAATAGGGGGCCGAAACGCTCCTAGGTCATCCAAAACTTGATCCGGACACACGCCCAAGTTTTAAAATTATCATACGAACCTATTGGAACCATTAAATCTCAATTCCAAGGTCGTTTACTCATAGATACCTTAGTCAATTCTTCCAACTTAAAGCTTCCAAAATGAGAATTTTCTTTTCAAATTAACTCCTTACATTACGAAATTCAATTCCGACCATGCGTATAAGCCATAATACCAGAAGTGAAGCTACTCAAGGCCTCAAACTTCCAAATGATGCTCTAGAGATCAAAATGACTGGTCGGGTCGTTACATCATCTCCCACTTAAACATACGTTCGACCTCTAACGTGCTAACAACTGCTCTAGAGTTGTCTGAAATGACTGTTTAACACCTAGTGCACCTACCTGTGCTACTACAATTCAGTTGAGCACATTAGCTCGAGCCAATCTGAAGATCCTCCCCTTTATTTAGGCAAATAAGCCTTAGGGCCAAATTCCAACATCTGAAATTCTCTACCAGGCTAGTTTCTAATAGACGATCACCGTATCAATCACTACACGATGTACCGATACATGATTGTATACTCTTACTAAATTCCCACCATATACTGCATAATTCACATGACCATAACAACATCCTCTGATAACAATAGCCAGAAATCCCATGAATCTGATGCCCACAACACACCTCGTGACACATATAAGTCCTGTTTCAACTCTCGCAATATTGCCATGGCAGAAAAATGCGTGGAAACTAATAATCACCTTCTGAATCACAATTCATGTAGTCTCTCCTCCCGAAAAGAACCATTACCTGATTCTGGACTGAATATTGATATTTGCTATTTAATACGCTTCATACAAATCTGATTGCACTGATCCCAGGTCATATAATCTCGTCTCACCCAATGTAAATTAATCAGGTAATAAGCCACCTCAGTCACTACCAAAAGTCTCATATGATGCCACCATATGCTAACAAGCCGAACTCGAATGTGATACATAAGGAAATGAACTCTGGAAACTACTCAACCCATAGAACTAATTAAACAACCGATGGGATGTTATGAACCTTCCTCAGAAAATGAGAAACAAAATACACAAGAATAGATACGGGAATTGTACTCAACATCATACTATTACGACTTGCAACCCGGTCCAAGCATGTTACCTATGGCGGCGTGCAACTCGATCCAAATAACATACCAGTGGCGGCGTGCCACCCGATTTACACATAACAATCTATAAGGAAATACTTACTGAGATAGAATGCTCATACTTGAGAAATACCCGAATGTCAACCACAAGCACGCGAAATGCGTAATACAAATCCTGGGGAGACGGATAGTGTTATACGCTACGAAACTCAAGCACAACTAAATGCAATAAGTGTCCTGCATTTGGAGAGCCATCCTGCTATCACAACACCAAAGGTTACACAGGGTCTCAACATATGTGCGAATAATCCAACCCACCTTGTATAATATGGATCACACGGAGTAGCTGAACGACAGAAATAACATCCTAGGCCCGAAAGCTCCTTCGTAAATGATGCTAATATGTTGAAATGAACACATCAGGCCTGATATAGAACCCATATTCACATTTAGATCCATCTATGGACCCCAGGCCAATTCTGATCGTGCCACACTGGGCTAATAACCTTTCAAGGATCCATAATAACCCCTTTTTCCCATGACACACAAGAATAGTCGCCAAATCCGAAACAAACTTTTATACTCCACAACCAAATAAACCGAGCGCCCATTAGGCATAAATTCCCAAATTAGTGTTAGTACTACAATCTCCATATTTTGTTTCAATCTTCAATCATTCAAGTGACTACATGTCACACTTATACAATCTTCCCGTGGGACATGCTCCCACGACCTTCCGCACCAGGTAACAAGTCTGCACATCCATACCACCGGCCACACTAATGTTGTAACGCAAATCAAGAATCTATAATCAGTACGCAAGGCCTCTTACATATGACACCGATCTCAAATGATGCTAAAAATAATACCAGCTTACTCTAACCATCTCAATCCTTTTTTTGCTCATCCGAACTCGTGATATCTTGCCAACACCAAAAGGCAATCTTGATCCTCAACTTCCAATCCCCATGCCGCTCACTGCACTTAACATACCAATACGCGATAGTACAAAGATTTCACCATAACTCCTGTACCACTAATAAAATAAACACATCATATAGAATTTTTTTAGCTCATCTCTGAAGAACCAAATGCAGCACACAACTGAATACTCATAATGCAGAAAAATACAATTCTCAATAAGGGGTCTAAACCGCCATAACTCTTCTAGGATTCATCTACATATAACAAGCCATAGTACTCGAGTGCCTCCTAATAAATCAAATTACGGCGGCCGTCAAGCCTCGTACGTACTGCCATAAATCACATGTATAACTTAACGCGCCGAAAGAACTTATCATTGCCACTAGTATGCCAATTCAACCATTGCTAACCGATCCAACTTCTTCTAATTTACTCCGGACTTGCCTTAGGAATAATAATAACTCCATTCAAAACATAATGAACCCAAATCTGCACTCATCCTGAGTGACCTCATTTCACGAGACCACGTTGTCTCAAAATCCACGAACCATCTCATACCCTCATTATGTGCATATTTGTATCTTCAACTGGTACACCCATTCTGATAATTTATCTATGATTCTGAAGTTATCCCATTCTTCTAATGCTACCCCGCAGACTGAAGATAACATAAAACACTACAAGCCCCTTTCATAATCCAATGTAAAAGCTCGATACTTAATAGTAAGGAACAACTGAGGGACCAGGTCCCTATCAGTTCCCGAGGAGACTGCACGAAGTCAACTTTCCAGTTGTAAAGTTGCTGCCTGCACATGCTACTGTACAGAATAGTGATGCAGTCAACCTTCTAAGGAATACTTTTCACCTACCTTTCTTGCATCATTATAAATGATGTCACACATATATATATGCATGAAAGGGAGGTAAAATAAGAGACTTGAACATTTAACAAGCTTATTCAACGCGACTATCTAGTAAGCAAGTTTCAAGTGCTTTAAGAACAAAGAACAAGGTAACTACGGACTAGTTCCCACATCGAGTTATTGTGTGTCCTTAGTTGAGTTATAACTTTGTAATAGTTCTTTAATTGTAATTCCTATCTAGCTTGTTTAGAAGCATTCTATAGGAACCCATTTGTAAAACTTAAACTAGTGTGTTTGAGTCTTGGCTAAAGTTAGTCATGTTGTAAGTCTTTGTAATAGAGTTATTACAAAGTGGCTTGTAATAGAGTATTGCAAGTTAGTGAGGGATTAAGAGGTTTATTCCTAGGTTGCAAGGGTTATAATCTTTAAGTTGCTTAGTAGTGAAGTTGAAATCCTACAAGGGTAGGTTATGGTTTATAATCCCGTTGAGCTGGGAATTTTCCACATAAAATTCCTCTTGCCATTTAATTATTGTTGTGTATGTGTGTACTGTTGGACCTGATAGAGAACCTGGTTCTCTATAGAGTTTGGTGAACTCTGGACCTGATAGAGAAACTGGTTCTCTATAGAGTTTTTTGGACCCTTATATTCTATCATCTTTCATAATCCGCTGTAAAAGCTCGATACTTAACCGTACTATGGACTAGAAATTCTTAGGCACCGCACTTTAACTTTGAATCCACTAGGACCATTTTTGGGAGTCACCCACTCTAACTTGGTCCCAAATATAATCAACTCCAAGGCTTTACTAGCACATGAACACACCCTCAAAGAAGCACCCTTCTTAATCACCTTCCTTGTAAATCACCTTTGGAGCATAAATCCTGAGTCTTTCTAAAGCCTAAACATGAATCGTTAAGGCCAATTATAGTACACATTCCTTAAATATTTTGCTCAAATTACCACTTATGTTCCCTTTCCTTAGTTGTAATATCCCACCATTATGCTGATAACCAGAAACTTTACAAGTAGAAAACCATGAAATCCAATCGTAGATGGTGGGGCTCTCCCACTTAGCTTGAAGATACCATTGCATAAACCTAGAACCCACCAAGATTCTTTATCCTCCATTGACATGATCTTGGAAAATAAACCCACCAAATTCCTCGAAATTCTTCTATTAAACATTTTATGAACACTCTAAATCTTTAGCCATATTTGTGTATTCGACCTCTTACCGGATAGCCAGTAGAATTCTTTGTAGAATCTTCATCAATACTATGCGACCGCTAGCCCACTCATAGGAGATAACCCACTTGTGTAAATTACATGTCGACATCTTCCCATGTCGCTGCACTGGGTACGATTATTACAAAATTAGTAACCCATCGCGAGCCCGTGCTCATTCACCAGCTGTACAAGTTAGTTCACCCCTCATGGACATCAACTAAATGTGTGATTATACATTCCAATCCAAGGTCATGTTGTATCCTTTTTCTTGCCAAGCAACTTTCCTCCGTGTAGCAGTCAATACTCAAAACTTAAGCCCGTAGCCCTACTCGCTGTCCACCATAACTCCCAAATCACTCTAAATTTTTGTCAAGGCATAAGTTATCTTATCACAAAACCCGTATACTATTATGCCAATCTCCCAGTGTGGTCAAATCCTCTCCTTTAAGTAACTACCCGACTTCTGCTTCTTACACCTAGCCTTCTAGAAATCTAACCACCGCAAGACACCTCCCACGTGTCATTCCTCATCCTTCGCCGCATAATTGTTGCCTTAAATCAAGATCCATTTCTGCAACACTTGAATCAATCTGTCTCTAACAACTTTAAACCTCTCTGAAGATCATATTCCTCGAGCCGTCAACATTATAAATACCCACTTGAATTTCGAAATTGCTACACTCTGCTATCTCCAACAACCACTCCTCCAGCAGCATCTCACACTACTTTGCCCCGAAGTCAAAATTGATGAAGACCATAACATTGGCGAACCTTAACAGGTTTATCAAGAATGACGACACCACATCACAAATGAAAATGCCACCACGCTCGAAAATACAAAGCCTCGTTACTCTATTAACCCAAACCTGAACATTCATAGTCTAACTGTCTTTCCTTCGCCGGAAATAATATACTGAATCTCTGAATCATGCACCGAGTAAAACCTCTTTTCAAGTCATTCATTGCCTAGATGCATAGACAAGAATCCTACCATTACACAAATACTGTGTGAGAGCAACGCATGAGTTGTCATAACAATTGATGCCATATCTCAAAACCTTAGGTAATACTGATATTGAGCTGAAATAACAGAACAACCTTCTGCAATACGACGACAATAGCCCGATCAAATACGCAGGGGGAAACATACTACACCATATCTGTAGTACCATTACAATTCCTCGATTCCCGATTTATAACAAGCGCTTCACGTAACATAAGATTGAATAGGATAGAAGAAAAGGCATAAGCCTTGAAGTAATCAAATCGCACGATGAGGAATCAAGAAGTAAAGTACTCCTAACCGCCTTGTAGCATCTCAAAGATAAGTAGAGACATTTCCATACCGATTCGCAAGACTCTACTAGACTTGCTCATGACTCGTGAGACCCTAGTAAACCTAGTGCTCTGATACCATATTGCCACTACCCAAATCCATTAAGGTCGTGATGGCGCCTAACACCATTGTCAGACAAACCAACAATAATTCATTAACTTGACTACTCATTTTAATATTTTGAAATCCAATTTTTTCCTTCAATTAATTAGTAAGAAATAAAATTTTCATAGTAAATTAATATATATTCCGAACTACACTACTGATCGACTCATAAGTACCCCCAAAATCCAGTGCACAAGTGCATGAGCATCAATTAGGAAGATAAAATAAAAATACATCATCTGTTGGAAATACAACTGGGCAGGAAAAATATAAATACTCTGACGGAGACTCTGCTGGCTGTGGGTCGTAATATAGAAAGCAACTTACCTAAGTACCCGCATTAAATGCGCCTTTGCTCTCACAAGGCCACTAGACATATATATACCTGCACAAAAATGTGCAGCAAGTATAGTTGAGTTAGTAAATCAACGCGTACCCAGTAAGTATCCAGTCTAACCTCGAAGAAGTAGTGATTAGGGATCGACTCCGACACGTACTATGGGTTAACAATAATATACCGATGTTATAATTAAGCATGAATTGTATAGAACGATATAAACTTAATATCATGAAGTAAGTAAATAATTCTTTTGTTAATAAGAATATTTCAAAATTTATTTTTCATCATTTATCATTTTTGTATCTCTGGCCAGTGAAACTGTATTAATTATTATAAATTTTGAAGCAAACAATTCAATCATGTGCAAATCATGCCGAGGTCGAACGGCCTGATGCAACATAAATATTTAAACTGTGCATTGCAAGGGTCGAACGATACGAACCATAGATGCATCTATCTGCAATCGAGGTGTTCGACCCGTTCCACAAAAGAAAATACATCAACACAACCAATTCAAGATTTATTAAGGACCAATTATTCAAAATGCCAATTCTCATTAACGATCAAGTAAATAAAGTTTAAACTTTTTATTCAATTCCTTTATAAAGTTTCAATATGTTTTAGACAATTAAATTAGCAAATAGGTTGCAAACATAGTAAGTATAATATGATTTGTGTCCTAGACTGCCCATGCATTTAAGCATTATAGTAGCTACACACTCTCGTCACCTCCTGCTTACATAGTCTCCCACAAATTGTAGTACATATTAAATCAATTAACATATGGGTTTAATTCCCTCTTACAAGGTTAGAAAGGAGACTTACCTCGCTCCAAAATTCCATAACCGGCTCCCAAGCCCTTCAAACAACTCAAACCGATGCCCAACGCTCCAAAACTAGTCAATAAATGTACAAATACGTAAATATATACTCTAATACTCATTACAATCCAATTTACAACAATTTCTAACTTCGTTCGAAAAGTCGATAAAAATGAACCTCTGACTCGCGTGCCCGGATTCCGAAAACTTTTGAAGATAAAATTTACCCATAACACCACGAACTCAAATATATAATTTATTCCTGTCGCGGCCCAAAATCTAACCCGGTCGTGATGGCGCCTATCGTGGAACTAGGCCAGCCACTTACTTCCTTTTACCCATTTTTATTCAATTATTTTCTTACGAAAACATCAATTTTTCAATACAGAATCTAACATTTAAAATAGAAATGTCTAAAACAGTGGAATAAAACACAATTCCCGACCTTGGGTATCCCTAGGCATGAGAAAAACTAATACAACTGCCTGACAAATACAAATCCGAAATAGTCTGAATACATCAATTAATAAAACTAGAGGAAGATAGGGAAGGAGAAGGCGAAAGTGCGATCACCAGGCAGCTACCTCGCAATCTCCAGGTGGAAGTCCGCACAATATACTCAACAGTCGCTACCGTGCCCCGAGATAACTGGATCTGCACATAGAGGTGCAGGGGGTAACGTGAGTATACCAACTCAGTAAGTAACAAGTCCAACCTATGGAATGACAGGTAGTGACAGACCAAACCTCAATAGTGTATTTAATAGTAAAAGGAACAGAAATGTAGACATGTTTACAGTTCAAATAAACCCAACAGTAAAAGAAACAACCGATCAATAAAGAACTCAATACTCAGAGATTTCATAAATGTACCAATGCAAAGCTAGCATGATCAAGGTTTTGACAATCTCTACTCAAAAGTGCTAAACCACTCGGTACTGTATATGAATGTCCGGCCCAGAGAAAATCTATACCGGAATATACATCACTGATCGTAGTCATCCAGTACCGAGGACACAGGCTAATCCAACGTGACGGAGAAGATCCATCTCCTGGTGTAGTACTTCGGACAAATCCATGTCTAGGGAAATCCATCCCCTAGTATAATTATCCATTGCGCTCTGTGAGGGTGTAAAGACTCTGAAGGGGCTTCTCTGAGCCCAAGTGCTATATCAATGCCAGCGAAAGCATTATCAATATCATTGTTGTGGCATGTATCCTGATCCCATACTATCAATCAATACTCAGCTCTTGGCCTCAATCAGTCAAGTGGCGCTCTGGAATGATCCAGGCTGCATTTCTCACGGTGCACGCTCATATGCCCGTCACTTGGCATAGCGTCACCTTAATAACAATCATAGAACACATCATTTGGGGTTTCGAACCCGCAGTTCCAAGGTTGAAAGTGTTACTTACCTCAAGCCAAGCCAAAACGCTAGCCCGCGACACCTTTTCCTCTTGAACCGGCCTCCAATTATTATAAAGGTGATGCTAAGGGAACAAAGCCCACTCGAAAACAATCAAAATACAACGCGAATCCCGAAAATAACCAAACTTGACCCCCGGGCCCACTTCTCGAAATTCAGTAAATTCACATCAATAGATTCCTTATCTCCCCACGAGTTCATACATATCAAAAGCATTAAAATCCAACCACAAATGACCCCTCAAATCCGTGCTCAAAAGTCTTCAATTCTCCAGCCCTAGTTTCCCAATTTTAACCCTTAATTTTCCATAAATTACAAGCCTAATCCGTGAAATAACACCATAGAAACAAGTTTTAGGTCCAACAATCTTACCTTAACAAAGTTCCCTTGAATTCCCTCTTCAAAATCCCCCAAAAAACTCCAAAACCGACTTGAAATGGTGAAGAAATAGCTCAAAATCGTGAAGGAAGTCTTTTCTGCATTCTGGCCCAGGCTTTTCGCACCTGCGACCCAAATCTCACTCCTGCGGTCCCACTTCTGCAGTCTAGAGGATTGCACCTGTGGTTTTCACTTAAGACTTCGACTTCTACATCTGCGATGCACTAACCGCACCTGCGCCATCGCATCTGCGGCGACTTAACCACTTTTGCGGTTCCTGCCTTCCTTGGCCTTTTACGCTTCTGCGACACATATTTCGCATCTGCGGTGGTCGCACCTGCGGCCTTCCAACCACAGATGCGGTTATGGCAACAGTCCTAAAACTTCAGCTGTCATTTCCAAATTCCTATCTTCCCGTCAACCATTCGAAATTACTCTGAGGCCCCCGACATCTCAACCAAAAGCACAAACAAGTCATGTACTACAGTCCAAATTTATACCAATCTTCAAAACACCTCAAACAACATTGAATCAACCAAAACACATCGGATTCAAGCCTAAGGTTCTCAAAATCTTCTGAATTACGCTTTTGATCAAAAAGTATATCAAACCACGTCGGAATGACCTAGAATTTTGCACACACATACCAAATGACACGACAGACCTATTGCAACTCTCGGAATTCCCTTCTGAGCCTTATATCAAAATCTTACCTATCAACCGGAAAATGCCAAATTCCATTTTTTCCAATTCAAGCCTAAATTTATTACGGACCTCCAAAAAAAGTTCCGATCACACTCCTAAGTCCCAAATTCCCCCAAGCTATCCGAACCATCCAAATTCACATCCGAGCCCGTTATCACATAACTCAACATCCGGTTGAATTTACCAAAACCTCTCTAAATCTGAACCACTCCACTAGGTAACATAAAATACAGATGAAACAAGCATAAAGAAGCAGAAATAGGGAAAATAGAGCGGTAACTCATGAGACGACAGGTTGGTTCGTCACATCTTCCCCCTCTTAAATAAACGTTCGTCCTCAAACAGGTCAAGAAATATACCTGAAGCCTCAAATAGGTGGGGCTATCTGCTCTACATCTTTTGCTAGGTCTCCCAGGTAGTCTCCTCCACAGGCCGACCTATCCACTGCACTTTCACTGAAGCAATATCGTTTGATCGCAAATTTCGAACCTGATGCTCCAAAATAGCCATTGGCTCCACATTATAAGTCAAATCACCATCTAACTGAACCGTGCTGAAGTACAAAACTTGAGACAGATCCCCAATATACTTTTGAAGCATAGAAACATGAAATACGGGATGCACACTCGATAAGCTGCATGGCAAAGCAAGTTCATAAGCTGCCTCCCCAATCCTCTGAAGTAACTCAAAAGGCCCAATGAACCAAGGACTCAACTTTCCTTTCTTTCCAAAACTCATAACGCCCTTCATGGATGAAACCTCCAAAAGAACCTTCTTGCCAAACATGTACGACACATCCCGAACCTTCCTATCAGCATAACTCTTTTGTATCGACTGCTCTGTACAAAGCCTCTCCTGAATCACCTTCACCTTGTCTAAAGCATCCAACACCAAATCTGTACCCAATAGCTTAGCCTCACCTGGCTCAAACCAACCAACTGGAGATCTACACCGCCTCCCATACAAAGCCTCATATGGAGCCATCTGAATACTCCACTGGTAACTGTTGTTATAAGCAAACTTTACGAGCGATAGAAATTGATACCATAACCCTCCAAAAACAATGACACAAGTGCGCAACATGTTCTTCAATATCTGAATAGTGCGCTCGGACTGCCCATCCGTCTGAGGGAAAAAGGTTATGCTCAACTCAACTTGAGTACCCAACTCTCGCTGTGCCGACCTCCAAAACTGTGAAGTAAACTAAGTGCCCCAATATGAAATGATGGAAACTAGGACACCATGCAAACGAACAATCTCCCAAATATAGATCTCTGCTAATCGCTCTAAAGAATAAGTAGTACACACAGGAATAAAGTTCACGGACTTGGTTAGCCGATCCAAAATCACCCAAATAGCATCAAACTTCTTCAAAGTCCGTGGGAGCCCACCTACAAAGTCTATGGTGATCCGCTCCCACTTCCACTCTAGGATATCTATCCGTTGGAGCAAGCCACTCGGTCTCTAATTCTCATATTTCACCTGCTGATAATTGAGACACCGAGCTACAAATTCCACAATATCTTTATTCATTCTCCTCCACCAATAGTGTTGTCTCAGATCCTGATAAATCTTCGCGACACTAGGATGAATAGAATATCACGAGCTCTGGGCCTCCTCCAGAATCAACTCCGAGGACCATCCACATTGGGCACATATATCCGGCCCTACATCCTCAACACCTCATCTTCACGGATAGTCACATCTTTGGCATCATCGTGCTGAACTCTATCCTTAAGGATAAGAAAATAGGGATCATCATACTAGCACTTTCTGATGCAATCAATTAAGGAAGACCGAGAAATCATACAAGCCAATACCCGACTAGGTACCAAAATATCCAACCTCACGAACCGGTTGGCCATGGCCTACACATCAGCTGCAAGAGGTATCTGTCCAACTAGAATATATGCCAAACTCCCCATACTCAATGCCTTTTGTCTCAAAGCATCGACCACCACATTGGCCTTCCCCAAATGATACAAAATAGTGATGTCATAATCCTTAAGAAACTCCAACAATCTCCTTTGCCTCAAATTGAGATCCTTCTACTTGAACAAGTACTGGAGGCTATGATGATCAGTAAACATCTCACAAGAAATACCATACAAATAGCGCCTCCAAATCTTCAACACGTGAACACTGGTAGCCAACTCCAAATCATTAACAGGGTAGTTTTTCTCATGTGGCTTCAGCTAACGAGAGGCATAATCAATAACTCTACCCTCCTACATCAAAACACACCCAATACCAACTTGCAAAGCTTCACAATACACAGTATAAGAACCTGAAGCTTATAGCAATACTAACACTGGAGCTGTGGTCAAGGGAGTCTTGAGCTTTTGAAAGCTCTCCTCACACTCGTCCGACCATATAAATGAGGCACCCTTCTGAGTCAACTTAGTCAAGGGCAGTGCAATAGATGAAAATCCCTGAACAAACTGGCGGTAATACCTCGCCAAACCAAGAAAAATGTGAATCTCTATGGATGAAGACCATTTGGGCCAACCCTGAACCGCCTCTATCTTCTTCGGATCAACTTGAATACCTTTACTGGACACTATGTGTCCCAAGAATGCCATAAAATTGAGCAAAAACTCGCACTTAGAGAACTTTACATAAAGCATATCCTCCTAAAACCTTTGCAACATAACCCTCAAGTGCTCTGCGTGGTCCTTCTGACTACGCGAATACACCAAGATATCATCAATGAATACTATGACAAACGAGTTAAGATATGGCCGAAACACGCTGTTCATCAAATGCATGAACGCTAATGGGATATTGGTCAGTCCAAAATACATCACCAAGAACTCATAATTACCATATCTGGTTTTGAAAGTTGTCTTAAGAATATCCGAGTCCCTGATCTTTAGCTGGTGATAACCTGAACAAAGATCGATCTTGGAGAACACTCTCGCTCCCTGAAGCTGGTCAAACAAATCATCGATACGAGGCAAATGATACTTGTTTTTAATTGTTACATTGTTCAACTTCTTTTAGTTAATGCACATTCTCACAGAACCCTCTTTCTTCTTCACAAATAGAACCGGTGCACCCCAAGGTGACACGGTTGGCCGAATGAACACCTTATCAAGGAGTTCCTATAGCCGCTCCTTTAACTCTTTCAACTCCGCTGGTGCCATACGATACAGAGGAATAGAAATGCACTGAGTGCCCGGCACCAAATCAATACCAAAATCAATATCCCTATCCGGCGACATGCCCGACAGGTCTACAAGAAACACATAGGGAAAATTCCTCACAACTAGAACAGAATCAATACTGGGAGTTTCTGCACCGAAATCCCCCATAAATGCTAAGTATGAAGGTGTTTACCATGAAAATGGTAATGACAATTAAATTTGTTAATGTGACTCTAAAAATACATGATCTATTTGTATGCTAGTTGTTGGATCAGTTGATGCTAGATATATAATGTTAAAGGATGAAATACAGCTAAATAGGGTTATAATTAAACTTGGGGGGGCTTGCGGTCCGGGCCTCGAACTGGTCGATGAGAGGCCTTGGGGTCGATGCCAACACTTGGGCTCGAGCTATTGGGGGTAAACGGGAAAGGGATAGCAGTTAGAGTATAATCGTTAGAGGCTATTTATGGCCTATAGGGAGCAATAAATGGAGAACAAGCATGAAGGCAATAATTGAAATGGTAGTATCGAGCGAGTAAGTTAGAGATAAAAGAGAAAGAGAGAGAGAGAGAGAGAGAGAGAGAGAGAGAGAGATGTTATTGGTCTTATGTAGAATAATTGGAGCAGCAATAGCCCCTTACAAAGTGCCAATGATTCCCCTTATATAGGAGATGAGATCCCAACATAGTATAAGATACATTAATGATAACGAAAGCGGGATGGGACAACCAGACAACACCAGGCTCTGTCAATGTCAACTGCCTGTCTTGGGAACTCCCCTCTCCGTATTATAGCCGCTAGAACGCCATGCCCCCGAGGGCCGATACAAGATGGCTCCCGAGGGTGAGTCTCGACCTCAGCTTCGAGCCTTAAGAAGCATTCCCGCGAGGTGACCTAATGATGGGAAAATCAGGACCCCGGTTTTACCGCATACAGATAGTCTCTGCGTTTTTTAGATTAGAAGTGATAAGAAACAACCTTGAATTTCTTCATCCTTTAATGTTCCTGCAATTGGCAATGACCGCAAGTTGCCGAGATACAACACGCGCGCTACTCTTGAAGGTTCCTGCATTGGCTATGGCAGTTTGTTACCTCTTGGCCTCCTTCAATACACACATGGTGCATTTATAAATAGTCCCCTTCTTCTTTTCTATAACCCATTTCGTGCCTAAATCCCTGAGAAGTTTCGCTCACCCTCTTCTCTCGTTTTCTCTTAGGAACGCAATGTTATTTCTCCCTTTAGAGTCCTCTCGGGATGGTGAAAACTTCCAGCTCTGCTTCGTGGGAGGTTGCGAGCTTATCCTCTTCGCTTCCTTCTCCAAGCAAGGTGGCTACACCTCCTCGTGCAGAGGAATGTTTTCCAGGACCTTTTGAGATGACTTCTGATTTCAAGGTGGAGAGACCTTTCTCAAAGCCAGGGCGTCGCGAGTATGTGACTCGGTATATCAGCTCAGTAATAGATGTCGGGAGAGTGAGGGCTAACTACAACTGGGGGGATACCATGCTTGCGTAGATTCCTGCTCGGGGAGAGATATTACGGCTTATAAAATTAACTTTCTGAGTGTGTACACCTATCCATTCACCTTAGGGACGGTGGGGCCATCCTTTCCCCCGATCGAACCCGTAATTCTCGAATTTTGTCGACGTTATCAGGTAACCCTAGGCCAAATTGATCCTTCATTTTGGTGCATTATTTATATGATCAGACATTACTCAAACATGATAGAGGAAATGCCCTTCACCCTCTACCACCTGATCTGGATATATAGTCCCCGTCTCTTCTATGGGGGCCTAATCAAGCTCTGTTGTCGAGTCCTGAGGTCCCTTTTTGCCAGTATCGAAGAGCTTGGGAACAACAGATGGGTGAGTTGAATCATCAGAGTAAGGACCTCTGACCTGATTCCGGTGGACAAGATCTCGTTCCCTGAGAAGTGGAATGCTGGGCTTAAGTAAACGTATTGTCGGTTCTTTATTTTCTTCTTTTTGATGGTATTTCTCCAAGCATATAACTCTATTTCTCTTGCTTTTTTAGTCGTAGCAACCTACCCTGGTGCAGTTTCGGACCTCTAGGACTGGGTCGGCCATTTATACTCGATTTTCCCATATGGCGAAGGAGCATGGTAGGATTTATCCCGAGCCCGATAGGAAGCCAAAGATCATGGTAAGCTCCAAAAATTGTTGCACCCGTATACTTTTGATGCAAGTTGCTATTAGTAGCATTCTTCATCCTTTGTGTTCAACTTCTGCATTTGTGTAGGTCTGAGTGAAGTCCCTTTGATGAAGTAGGAGTCACCCGCTGATGGGGATGCCCTAGTGCCAGATGATAAGAAGAGAAGGCAGGGGGGTCTGCTAGTTTGGCCATCGGAGTTCAAGAGAGCTAAAGGATCTAAGGATGACCTGGCAGCTCTGTCCTCGGAGACAGCGGGAAACCTTCATACTGAAGGTGAGGGGGAGAGCAGCTTCCCAACGGCTCCCGAGGATTGTATGGACTCGGCTGATCCTCGGGCCGTGGGAGCGAAGACTTCCGAGCTAAAACCTGATGCCACTGTGGCCCATCTTTATGGTGGGGAGGAAACAGATGGGATATCGAGCATTATCCCCGAGTTGAGAAACCCTTGGTGGGCAGTCCGGAGCAGCCCCGCTCTGGGACCCGGGGTGAACAATGGATGGAAGCTTTGACTAATCCTCTCAAGTCTGTGATCGTTAACGGATCCCCTCAGGGATTGACCCTACCGCCTTCTGGAGTACAAGATGCCCCGCGGGAAGGGCCCTCTAATGCAGGGGCATTAGTTGAAAGTGGAGATGCACTTGAGGGGCCGCCGGCCGTTCTTGAGGGGAATCCCGACATTGATGCTTCGCCGTTTTCAGTGAGATGGGCAGACTTTGCAAGTGGGTAATTGTTGCTAACCCCGTCATTGTTCTAGGCTGCTTTGATCTTTGTTTTTCTAACTTGTCATTTTTGGGGGCTTCAGACTAAAACGCTTTATAGCCAAGCCTTCACGCAATACCAAGATGAGGAGAGACGTCGTGAGCGTGAGACAGCCTACCTTACCGAGCAGGTCATTCATCCCCTGTTTACTATTATTTGAATCGTTGGGAGATTCTATTGCTTCTAACATTTTAGATCTGATTTGTGCAGTTTGAGGAAGAAAATGCTTTGCTGAGAGAGGAGCTTCCAAAGATGCTAAAATTTCTGAGCTCAGTCGGTTTATAAGGGAAATAACTTCTGAGAGGGACACCCTATAAGTGAAGGTAACCTTAACTAAGCATCAACTCCAGGGTGCGAAGGAGGATAGTGACAAGTATCGAGACCTTCATTCCGAGTTGGTAGCTGCGCTATCTTGGATTAAAGTCGAAGTCGAGGTGCTTGTGTCCTCGCAGGGGGAGGAAGCTATTGTTGCAAATGCTTGTATTGAGGGGGCGTTTGAGGGAGCTAGCCTAAATTTACCTCGCGCTACGGATTGTGCCTGGACAGTTTCCAAAAAGAAAATTGTAGGAGGTGCCCTGGACATCGGCTCAATCGATGCTATAAGTGAGGGTAGATCCCCGAAGAAAGAAGATACTGTTGAGAAGGGGCTGTTGGGGGACTCATAGTTGTTAGGGTGCAACCCTTGGGGAGTCCTCTGAAAATTCAGGGTCGCCAATAGATTAGGACCTTATTGATTTTCCTGTTTGTATAGTATTTTCATACTCGTGTTTGTATGGAATTAACTTAGTGGCTTTGCTCCTTCCGCTCCCCGTTTTTTCCCGGAATTCGACCGGGTGCTCATGTTCTTAGAGTTGGAAATAATCTCTAGATTCATGATATGGCCCTAGGGCTCATTAGATAGGCGATAATGACTCTTACGCCTCGGGTCAAAGTGACCTCTTATATATGTGGCCCTAAGGCTCGTTAATTAAACTAGCAACTATGGATCTCACACCTTGCCCTTAGGCATATGTA
The DNA here is from genome assembly GCA_026770625.1 of Nicotiana glauca. Lineage (NCBI taxonomy): Eukaryota > Viridiplantae > Streptophyta > Magnoliopsida > Solanales > Solanaceae > Nicotiana > Nicotiana glauca. Next base: position 179,120 of record MU753605.1, read on the forward strand.
GTTAACTATTTTGGGTCCGATCTCTGCATTGGGTTAGGACTTGAGCTCATTTTTACCCTCAAGCTTTCAAATTTTAAGCTGGCAACAGTGGCTCTTATGCTTTTATGTGTGGCCCTTAGGCATATGTAGGCTTTGTTTTCCTCTGATTAAGGACTTTTGCAATGATTTTGCCTGACCCGTCGTCGCTTCATGAAAAACCTCAATTTCAAGTCATTAGCGGCGATATTCGAGCAACTCGGAAGGTTTAGCTCGTAGGTTGAGTATCTTGAAGCATTTAGATTTAGAGCTGACATGGTCGAAGCTCTTTTGCCTGTTGAGGGTACCCTATTTTAACCTGTTCTTTTAGAAGTTGATTCGAAGTAATAGGCTATGATTTTGTAGCAACAGTCGGGTATCCCCGAGTCGCGTTAATTTGGCTGGTGCAACTGTATGACTGTAGTCATTTGTGTTTGGCCGTAGCCTTTTATCCCGAGTGTAGTAGTTTAGGTGTCTACATCGAGGGTATGCCCTTTCGAGTGTCTTACAAATGTGATGTAAAACCTAAACTTTGGGATTGAGTTTATGCCTATAGTAAGGTCTTACAAAATTTTCTAGCCTTTTGGGGTCTTGCAGATTTGTCATGTCTGTTGAGGTCTTACAGTTTTTCCATGCCTGTTAAGGTCTTACTGTTTTGCCATGCCTGTTGAGGTCTTACAATTTTTTCATGTCCGTTGAGGTCTTACAATTTTCATTGTTATATTGAATTGATCTTGCTAGACGGAGCTTGCCAGCTCAAGGTCTTATAGCCTCGGGTTTTTAAGTGAATGGCGATTGGTGACAGCCTCCGAGTCATCCAGTTTACTCAGGCTCGGGGGCCGTTACTCATGATCTCAAAATTGCCTTATTGAACGCTTTTACAACCCTGGAGCTTCCAACCCTGGGGTCATGCACTTCCTGAGTCTGTGATGCCAGTCTCCAAGTGTTCGGGACAATTTTTCTTTTTGGAGGCACTTCATAATTTTTGTGCCGCCTCATTGAGGCTTATGAGTATGGAGTTCTGACCCTGAGGCCATACGGGTGACGAATTATCGACACCAGTCTCTGAGTATTTCGAAGCATTCTCGGTAAAGGGATCCTCTCTTTGAGAATGCTAAAATTTATTTTGGAGTACGAGATGCTTCAGCGAAAGATATTCTTTGATTGCTTGGCATAAGTACATGTTGTTTTATTGCCGTGAGCCTGGCTTATGCGGACACGGTTCTCTTGACCGTTTGGCTCGGTACATCATTTTCCTAGTTGTACCCTATTTGGCGCTCCTTGGTTCTTTCGGGTGGGTGATCTTTTGAAGGATTCCCTCCAGTGTTCAGGGTCAACTGCAAAGGAAAGCATTGTACGCTTGGTGTATCCTCCTTAGGTAGTACTTAGGTGTTGCCTTGTTAAAAACCTTGCCGTGAAAACCCTCCTTGGGACAAAATACGGTTGAAGGAAAAGAGTGCTGCTTTTGTTCGGGAGTAGTTTGGGGAATTTTTCAATCGGATGCTCTAGCAATAATACCGTTTTAGCATCGATACATTACATTTGCTCGGAAGTTGTTCTCCTTCAATGGTGATGAGCTTATAATATCCCTTTTCGACTATTTCGAGGACACGGTACAATCCTTCCATGTTCTGGCCCATCTTTCCTTCATTAGGATTTCGGGTGTTGAGAGTGACCTTCCTTAGGACTAAGTCCCCGATTTTAAAATACCAGAGATTTGTTCTCCTGTTATAGTATTTTTCGATTCTTTGCTTCTGGCAGCCATCCGGATCAGTGAGGCTTCTCATTTTTCTCGAGTAGTTCAAGAGTCGTTGTCATGACCTCATTGTTCAAGCCCTCATTGGTGTGCTGGAATTTGGCGCTCGGTCCCCGACTTCCACAGGTATTAAAGTGTGACGACCAGGCCCGTTGTCATGTGAGTTACCACCCTGTTTTCCCCATATTATGTTGTTCTATGATTCAATATTAGTATTTGAATGAATCGAATAGAATTGAGTTGGTTTTAGTTGGAAATGAGGCACTTATCCTCTTAGAAGGAAGCTTGTTTTGGAAAAGTCAACCGGAAGTTGACTATATAGTTAGAAGGCTCAGATGTGAATTCTGGTGATTTGGTT
>MU753605.1:187274-207181 GCA_026770625.1 Nicotiana glauca
AAAAATCCAATTATACTATTTTTATATCAATTTATTACTAAAGCAACATTAATCAGAATCTACTTATAAAACCTAATATTAACATCTAATTACTAATTTATCAAACAGAAATTAAAAGATGCTATTTAAACAAAATCAGTAAACCCTAGTGATACTAAACAAAAACAAATAACGGAAAATAGCTAAAGCAATCACATGCAAGAAGAATAAGAAGCAGAAAAAGGAAGAAAACTTAGCTTTTATATTCCTTTTCTCTTTTTTTTTACTAGACAGTCCTTTAGACTTCAGGAAGAACAGGTTTGGAATTTTCTTGAATTTTTGTTCACCGGTGAAGCTTCAAACTGGTTCGAGCCGACCCCGTTAGATTTGAGGTCAAGATCATCAAAAATGGGTTGAGGGTGGCCAAGAGGTTATATGGTGTGATTCTGGTTTGGTTTGGATGTAGTGGTGTTCGCCAGAGTTAGGGTTCCGGCGACACCTTTTTAGATATTCGAGAAGAAGGAGGGGGATTCGAAGGAAAAGAATTATATGGGTGGACTCAGGGGTTCGAGGTGGTTCTGGGGTGTTATTTAGGGGCTGGGTGGTGAAACTATCGTCTCCCGTCGGTAGGGTTCCGGTGGGGATCAGAGAGGAATTGGGGGTGGCTAAATGTTGAGGAAGAAGATGAAATGTTGTAAATGATTTTTAGGGTTTTGTATTTGCTATATTAAAACATATTAATCGAATCCCAGCCGTTGGATTAGTGAGAGTGAACGGTTGAGATGGAATGGGTATTCTAGGCGACGTCGTTTGGTTTAATGAAAGATCAACCCTGTCCGTTAGATTAAAACGATCAAGGGCTGTGATTGAAAGTCTTTAAACGTTGTCGTTTTATCTATTAAAGGGATTGAACCGAGCCGTTAGATTGATTATTTTCAACGGCTCAGATTTAATTGCCCCAAAACGGGATCGTTTGGTTATGTGGAGGGCTGACCAGGTAATGGACTTTTGGGCCTGGACGGGTGCTTTATTGTTTGGGCTGGGGCGACTTGGATTTTATATTAGACCAAAACAATTTTTCTTTTGTTTCTTTATTTATTTCTTTGTATTTCACTCTTGTATTTTCTTTTTGTATTTTGTATTTTTGTTTTCTTTTTTTTCAATTTTAAATATTTTTTCTGATTTTATTAAATTGTTAAACTAACTAAAAATAATTAAATTCTAAAAAATTTATTTGATAACTATTTTATAGTAATTTCTGATTAAAACACTAAAATGCTATTTTTTTTTTATTTTTCCTTAAATTGTTTCGAAATGAATTAATACTAAAAATTGTAAAATTAAAAATCCTAATGCATATGCATATTTTTTATAATTTTAGTATGAATTGTTATGCAATTAATTAACATAAAAATGCAACAAATATCAACAAAATTGTAAAAACAATGAAAAATCATTTTGTTTGGATTTTAGGAATAATTTGCTTAGGGAAAACATCACGTGCTCACAGTAACAATGGCACTGTATGATATAAATTGGTCAGGTAACATTGGCTGACCAGACAGGTAACATTGACTGACCAGTATATTGCGCTTGGGCTGTAGGAGCCCCTCCGAAGTCTGCACACCTATAGTGAGCGCGGGTATCCACTTGGCCAGGTAACAATGACTAGCCAAGATTTGATTGATGCCACGAGATGGCTTGACATTGCGCTTGGGCCGTAAGGGGCCCCTCCCGGAGTTTGTACACACCCCTAGTGAGTGTCGTCGACGATAAATAAATGGAGCGGGCTGCACGCTACAGCGGGTACTAGAGTGTACCGTCATATGCATTGCATTGCACTAATGCATTTGTTCTTATTTTGTAATGTTGTCATGACATTCAGCACTCATATCATTGGCATACATGCTACTTCTTGCACTATTTACCAGACACCCTGGTGTTATTTATTAATGGAGTGCTGTGCCTGAGAGGCTGATGTTGTACTTTGTAAGTTGATATTGAGCCCGAGGGACAGATTTCTGATTATTTCTACTTGTTGAAATTATTTTCGCAACTGTTGAAAAGATCACTTTCATTGAGAGGTTTTAAACTGAGCCAAGATATTTCTAAAGGATTTTCACTGTTTTCACTGATTTTCTCAGTTGAAGGGCTTTTCTCTGCTTCTATATAGCATGACGACATATTTTACATGATTTCTGACCGCTCAGTTATTATTTACTCTTATTACCACTGAGTTGGAAGTACTCACTTTACTCCCTGCACCTCGCGTGCAGTTGCAGGTATTGTTCACCCGGTAGCGGGTTATTAGCGGACCGAAGGCCTTACTATGGTAGTTGAGCAAGGTGATCGCCAGCGTTCGCGGCACCGCACTGCATCTTTGAATTCCGATTTTTATCTTGTATATATATATATACATATAATTGGCCCTATAGTAGTGTTCCTACTCCTTAGATGCTCGTGACTTGTGACACCCCGGTCGGGTTGTGCTGAGTGATAAATATCAGTTATTAATGCTAATAAGTCGTATTATTTATTCATTTATAGTTATTAATTGTAAATAAGGCATTGTTGTTCTGTTGGCTGGCCTTGTCTTCATAAGATGCGCCATCACAATCGGGTTTGGGAATTGGGTCGTGATACAAAGCCTCGGCGCCATACACTAGAGAGAAAGGTGTTTCCCCTGTGCTTGATTTTGAAGTTTTTCGATATGCCCAAAACACTTCGGGCAACATTTCTCTCCATTTTCCCTTGGCGCTCTCCAGTTTCTTTTTTAAGTTTTGAATTATAGTTTTATTTGTGGATTCGGCATGACTGTTTGCACATGGATGGTAAGGCGTCGATAGGATTCTCTTGATTTTGTGATCTTCAAGGAACTGTGTTGCCTTACTCCCGATGAACTGCCTCCCGTTATCAAATGTTATTTTAGATGGGATCCCGAATCGGCATATGATGTTATCCCATATGAAATTGATGACTTCCTTTTCTCTTATTTTCTCGAAGGCCTACACTTCTACCCACTTTGAAAAGTAGTTAGTCATAAATAAAATGAATCTGGCCTTACCTGGTGCCGTCTGCTAGGGGTCAACAATGTCCATTCCCCATTTCATGAATGGCCATGGTGACAAAACAGAGTGTAGTTACTCAGCAGGTTGGTGGATCATGGGAGCAAATCTCTGGCATTTGTCGCATTTTCGGACGAACTCTCTGGTGTCTTTTCCATGTTTTCCCAATCGTAGCATGCTCTGATCACCTTTCGGACCAAGGAGTCGGTGCCGGAATGATTTACACAAGTACCTTCGTGGATCTCTTGGAGTACATAATCTGTGTCATCTATCCCTAGACATACCGCCATGGGGCCATCGAAAGTCCTCATGTACAAAGTCTCATTTTTGTTAAGCGAGAAAAAGGTTTCTTTGGTTCGCAGGGCCCTCGATTCTTTTGGATCTACAACCACCTTCCCGTCTTTTAAATAATCAATATACTTATTTCTCGGATCCCATGTAAGAATGATAGAATTAATTAATCTCTACGCGACCTTCCTCGACCACTAATTTAAACAATTGGAAAATGGATCTGGGGAGTAGGTCCTCTTCTTCAACAGAGGATCCTAGATTCGCGAGGGCATCAGCCTCACTGTTCTGCTCTCGAGGTACATGGACTAATGTCCATTCTTTGAAGTGACGCAGTGCTATTTGGATTTCGTCTAAGTACCTCTGCTTCCTATCTTCTCGAGCTTCGTAGCTCCCATTCACCTAGCTTGCTACGAGGAGCAAATCACATTTTTCCTCGATGGTCTCGGCTCCCAGGATTTCAGCCAATTCTAAACCTACAATCATAGCCTCGTACTCGGCTTCATTGTTAGTCAATTTTTTTGTTTTTATGGATTGTCTGATTATGCCGCCAATGGATGGCTTCAGGACTATACCGAGCCCAGTTCCTCTTATGTTTGTCGCGCCATCTGTGAATAGTGTCCATACCCCCAAAGACGTGCCTGATTTTAGTAGAAGTTCCCTCTCTAGCTCGGGTACGAGGCATGGAGAGAAATCAGCTATGAAGTTCACCAAAATTTGGTGCTTGATGGCCGTTCGAGGTTGATACTCGATATCATACCCATCGAGTTTGATGTCCCATTTGGCCAATCACCCCGATAGTTCGGGTTTGCGTAGTACGCTGCGGAGGGGGTATGTCGACAAAATCCAGATACGATGACATTGAAAATAAGGCTTTAGCTTTCGCGAGGTGCTTATCAACGCGAGAGCCAATTTTTCTAGATAGGGATACCGAGTTTCGGCGTCCCCTAGGGTTCAACTTACTTAATAAATCAAAATTTATGTACCTTTCTTCTCCCAAACCAGTACATCGCATACCACTGCTTTGGATATGGCCAGGTACAAGAATAGTGTTTTACCCTCTTTTGGTATGTGCAGCAAAGGTGGACTAGTCAGGTATCATTTTTGTTCCTTTAAAGCGCATTGGCATTCTGGAGTCTATTCGAAGTTGCTCTTTCTTTTGAGTAAAGAGAAGAAATGATGGTTTTGTCTGATGACCTTGATATGAACCTACCTAGAGTCGTTATCCATCCCGTTAGCCGTTGGAAGATCTTTACATTATTTTACCATCATGATTTCTTCGATGGATATTATTTTATCTGGATTGATCTCAATCCCCAAGTTTGAAACCATGAAGCCTAGGAATTTTCCCAAACCAACCCCGAAGGCGCACTTTTCGTGGTTGAGCTTTATATTGTAACTTATAAGGATGTCGAAGGTTTCCTGCAAATGCGTCAAATGGTCCTCTGCGCGCAGGGACTTAACTAGCATATCATCAATATATACTTCCATTGATTTACCTATTTGATGCTCGAACATTTTATTAACTAGGCGCTGGTACGTCACCTCTGCACTTTTTAGCCCGAAGGGCATTACGTTGTAGCAATATGTCCAATACTTTGTGATGAACGAGGTTTTTCTCCGTCCTCGGGGTTAATCTGGATTTGGTTATACCCCGAGTAGGCTTCGATAAAGGTAAGGGTCTCGTGGTCGGCGGTTGCATCGATCAGGCGATCAATATTAGGAAATGGGAAGGAATGTTTAAGAAGTCTTTATAATCTACACACATTCTTTGCTTGTTTCCCCTTTTAGGCACTTCCACTATGTTGGCCAGCCATTCGGGGTATTTTACCTCCCTAATGGATTCGATTTTAAGAAGTTTTGCTACCTTTTCTTTGATGAAAGCATGTTTTACGTTGGACTGCAATCTTCTATTCTATTTTACGAGTTTGAATTTGGGGTCGATGCTCATCCAATGGGAGGTTACTTCTGGCAGAATTCCGATCATATCTAAGTGGGATCAACTAAAATAGTCGATATCGTAACAAAGAAATTGAATGAACCCTTTCCTGAGTTTGGGGGTTAACCCCGTTCCTAGATATACGTTACGATCCGGGAGGTGTTTGATTAAAATGGTCTTATCCAGCTCTTCGACTGTCGATTTAGTCGCGTTTGATTCTTCGGGGGCGATGAATGTTCGAGGAGAAAAGAAATCTTCTTTGTCGTCCTCGGGGGTCTATGTGTTTCTAACCTCATCCGAGATCGGGCACGTGGGGATCGGTGCCTTATGGTAGACTGCAAACATTTCATTTTCTACCTACTATTCTCCATGTATGGTTGTGATGTAGTCCTTCATGGGAAACTTTATTATCTGTTGTAAGGTTGACGGTGTCACACCTCCTTTTTCACTACACCCTGTAAGGGTATAAAGGAGTTTTTTTCCAATTAAAGGACAATCGGAACGAGATTTATTATTACAATTCAGAGTCGCCATTTGGATGATTGATGGTGTCCCAAGTCACCGGTTGAATCCTGAACCGAGGAAATTATGACTCTTTTAACAGTCTGCGAATCAGAAATCCGAGTAAGGAATTCTGTTATCCCGGGAGAAGGTGTTAGGCATTCCCGGATTCCGTGGTTCTAGCACGGTCGCTCAACTGTTGTATTTGATTTTATCTGATTTCAAAAACATGTTCTAACTTATGTGTCTTTTATTAGTAACCCGCTTTTATTTTAATAAGAATTGCAACGTCGTGAAAATGCGTCTCGAACCACGTCGCACCAGTGCACCCGTGGTTGTCAACACATTTCGACTTCGTTGGGATTTGGATTTGAGTCACATAAATGGGCACCCAAGTTTAAGAAATTAATATTATTAAATGTCGGGCCTAAAGCAACTAACGTATTATTAACTTTACGGGAGGCCATGAAATTCACTAAATGGTACGCCCAAACTCTAAATATTTTAATATAGTTAAGAGGGCCACGCAATGTACGGTTTGTTTGGGCGCGACACACTTCATTTATTTCAAAAACTAACCTAAAAGGCTATGATTTTTCTATTATGGATTGTCTCTAAAAAGGCCTAATTAATTAGTATTGTTAATGACCCATGACTAGATATTCGACTGGATTCACTCCAATTTTACAATGCTAGCCCATCATGGGCCTTGGCACAGGACCAAACAGAATCAAAGAGTCTAAATTGAGGCTTAATGGTCTCAATGTGTGGGCTGTCAATCCTGGGCTCATGAAATGGCCCAAACAAAATTATTGAAAGGGTTCATGCAACTGAACTCGTTAACTGAAGTAACACACAAAAGAAAACTCCAACTTCAAACTCAACTATCAATTCGATTCAAAATTACTGAACTCCTACAAGCATGTGATACATTCAAATGACGAAATTAATAGGATTGGGACTCAATTACTAGTCCATTTCGATTCTATCATGAGCTACTTAGAAGTGGACGAAAAATGTAAAATCATTCTGAACCTGTTTTCTTAAACTATTACTTCTTTCTGATTAAAACTTCATATTAATAGGATAGTTAACGTTATCAACATTACTAATAGTACGTATAAATCTGAAATAAAACTTCCTACAGTCCGGACAATATCTCAATCCAAAAGCAAGCCTGAGGTTGACATAATAACCAAACTACAGTTGTGAAGCCATAACCAGTATTGTATTGTATCACTCATGTAAGTCTGAAGTGGATTTGCAATACTCATACCAACTATGGCAACACTATTTCATAAAAATATTGCAATGCTAATAGTCATGATACTAACGAACAGTCCTCAGTCAATTACACATTGATATATGCTAAAGTGCTGAAATTAATTACAATTATATAAGGAATTCAACGGGAAAAACGAGCATCACTTCATTCCATTCCCAAAATCCAAGAGATATAGGATATGTACCTAGAAAGTAGAATGTAAAACAAATGAGGAATCAACAACAAGAATCAAAGAGTCAACAGAAGCTCAAAATCGAAATCACAGCCCAAGAAAATGTTATCAAACTCAGTCCAGAAATGAACAACACCAACAACCAATCAACGAACTTGATTTAACCAAAATGAAGTCAAAATTAATCCCAGAACAAACTCGAAGACTTCAATCAACCAAACACAAGGATTTTCAAGTTGTTTTCCTCTTCAAGCTAGCCAGAGATTCGAGACAATTGCTGAAACAAACTGGAAATTGATCCAAGGAACTCAATGTAATAGTGTTTTTGAATTTTTCTGTTATATTGTTTTTTTTATTTTTTGAATTTTTTGAAGAAAAGCTAAGATCTAAAGGAGTTTGAATTTGAAATTCAAATTTCAGATATATGAAACTTGAAGAATGTTTTTGGGGGGAACTTTAGAGCTCAAAACCTTGTCAATGAAGTAAGGGGACTGCCCTTTAATAGAAGAAATTAACTGTTAATTCCAAATTTTATTTTTAACACTTTGGCCCCTGATTTCCTAACTTGTTACCCAAGTTAACACACTTATTTTCCTGAGATTATGATTTTAACCCCTATCCGGAATGTTCTAGGAACCTCTAGTATGACCTATAACTTTCATGCCTTCTTCTAATTACCCCCATACCCCTGAATTCAACTTAAAATTACTAACTTCAGTTAACTAATCCAAACCCTTAACCCTGATTGACTAAACAACTAACTATAGTAGGATAACATCCAAAACAAACAGCTTGAAACCCAATTAAACTAGCATCCGAAAATCAACCAAACAGAATGGATCAAAATCAACACCAGACTAAATTAAAAGAAAGAATCGATCAGGAATGAATTTAAACCCACATCTACACTGAGTCAAATCGGAGTGAAAAAGCAGGGGCACATATACTAACAATTAAACTAAATCCTAACACACTGGAATGAACTATCAACAAAAATTAAAATTAAACAGGATCAACATCATGTTAAACTAACACTCCAACATAATATCAGAATCAATTATGAACACAGTCCCCAGAAATCAACCAAAAAGAAGAAAAGAAAAATTAAACTACACTAATAGAAATAAAGTCAGAGAACTAAAGAACACTTACTGTAGAAGGCATTCACACTTGAAAATCTCCCAAAACAAGCCTAACCATATGAACCCTAGATCCAAAAATCACCAAACTCTATTTAGATTCGAGGGATTCTGGTATGGGATTCGACATGAGGGAGTCGAAGAGACTATATGGTATGAATTTGGGGAGTTTCAGACGAATTCGTGTTTTGACCGGATCTTTAAACCTATATTCGATGAGTTTGGCTTTGATTCGAGGGGAGCTGGGGGTATGGTTGGAAAGAGGAGAGTGAGGATAATTAATGGTGCATTTTTGGGGCCGAACGGATCCGACACCGCCATCACCGGCGACGGGGAAATAAGGGCGGCTGGGGCTAGGGTTTTGAGAGAATGGGGTCTGAAGGAGACGATGGGGTAGGGGGTGTTCCCACCGTTATATCTTATTGGACCCTAGCTTCCTGGCTCTTTGATCAAATAACATCGACCGCCAAGATTAATTATTAATGAAACGACGTCATTTTTGGGGAAGGCGGGGATTGGACCGGGTGGGGGCATATTTGGACTGGGTCGGTCTGGGTGAAATGAATGGGGCTGGGGAAATTCATTCAAATGGCCCAATTCGTCCATTTATATGGACAAACCCCCATCCCTTTGTATTTTTTGATTTTTCTTTTCAATTTGTTTTTCCTTTTTTTTTCATTTTGTATTTATATATCTTTTTTTTAAATGACAAATAGAAAACTATAGACCAAATTAACACTAAAATTATTATTTAATTTCCAAAATTAACTAATTTCTAAAATTAAAACAAACTCCACAAATTAAAAATAAAAGTTCACAAAGTCATTTTTTGTCATTTTCTTTATATGTAAACAATTTTAAACTACTAACAACACTGAAAATATGAAATTAAATCCCACACAAGAGCCACATGTATTTTTGTATTTTCATATGATTTAAAATGCACAAGTAAATGCAACAATTACAAGAAAATGCCACAAAATTCACAAGAAATTGTAAAATAATAAAGAAATTATTTTGTTTGAATTTTTGGGAATAATTCATATATAGGGCAAAAATCACGTGCTCACAGCTGCCTCTCTTTACCTGGAAACACAAAGAGTTTTCGTGCAAACATAAGTGAGCGGAAACGAGCAATTTTTGCCCGTTCGAATATTCCGTGTGAAGCACTTTTGAAAGAGTTGACCGCACCCTGCTTCGGAGGTTGCCTACATATCCCGGGCTAAACAGGAATCAGATCAGTGTAGTTCGGGAGTGTCTGGTAGCTGGGGCTACCAGGAGCTGTGATCTCATTGCTGTTGCTGCTGGTGCTGCTCGTTGACCTCCTTATTACACCATGGTAAAACAAAAGAAGCTAGTCTAAGCTATGATATATAAGTTACAAAAGATCATATCTATGTCTTCAAACTTGCTCTTATGTTGCCTTGAACTTGTATCTTGTATTCTTCTGATGGGATTCTTGTTGTTGCCCTGAATTGTGATTGGCGATGTTTTGTCATTCCTCCGAATATGTGCCTCTATTCTCCAGGCGGGCTCGTGGTTGCTGACGCTTGCGAAGTATTTCCTTGTTCTCCAGGTGGGCTCCTGACGGCGATGCTTGAAAAGTATTCCCTTGCTCTCCAGGTGGGCTCCTGACTGCTGAATTTGAAAAGTATTCCCTTGTTCTCCAGGTGGGCTCCTAATTGCGATGCTTGAAAAGTATTCCCTTCTTTTCCAGGTGGTCTCTTTACGACGATTCTTGAAAAGTATTCCCTTGTTCTCCAGGTGGGCTCCTGACTGCAACAAAATAGACATCCCAAAGAAAATTCTTCTGCCCCAGTTTGGTGGTTGGGCACATCATGTTATCCAATATTAAAAGCTAAAATTTGTACCACACTTCCCTTATTCTCCAGGTGGGCTCCTGATTGCTGAATTTGGAAAATATTCCCTGGTTCTCCAAGTGGGCTCCTGATTGCTGAAATTTGAAAAGTATTCTCTTGTTCTCCAGGAGGGATCCTGATTGCAACAAAACAGACAAAACAAAGAAAATCTTCTGCCCCAGTTTGATGACTGGGCGTGTTATGTTACCAAATATTTAAACTTGAAAGATAAAATTTGCATTATACTTCCCTTGTTCTCTAGGTGGGTGCCTGATTGCTGCGCTTGAAATGTATTCTCTTGTTCTCTAGGTGGGCTCCTGATTGCTAAATTTGAAGAGTATTCCCTTGTTCTCCAGGCGGGCTCCTGATTGCGGCAAAACAGACAAAGAAATTTTTCTGCCCCTGTCTCAAACAAAGAAAGATTTGTTAATATAAAATGGTGGTTAGCTGCTGGCATTCTTGTTGGGTATGTTCCTTCTTCCGGTTTTGCTCCAACTTGTTTCCCTGGACTCGCTTTGAAACGCCTCGACTTCTTGACTAACTTTCAACCCTCTGAATTTGATGACTCACATGTTCTATCCCGTATTGTTGTTTTGTGTTTCTGATCCCTCTTGTGAAATTTTGCCTCTCCCCCACAGTTATCTGATTATCCCACTGATGGGATTTCCATTGGTCCTTCATGCCTTACTTTATTTTGATATTTTCCAACCCTGTTGTGCCGTACAACTGGGAAGCTGGTAATTAGCCTTGACATCCTTCTTTTGTTTTCGAACATAACTGACACTGAAATATCTTATAGACAGACTTCAAGAGAATGACATGCAATGACCTCGAAGGCTAAGGATAGAAAGACTCTGAAAACGGATGATTTGTAATGAAGAGAAAAGGATAGGACTTATCTGAGTGGAAAGGCTGGTACCATTGATCGCGCCATGCATTTTCGATTAACCATCCTAGCCTGTTTAACCAATCAACTTTCAATTGCCATATTTGTTGTTCCATACTTTCATAACCCGACTTTTGCCAAAACCCAAACCTTGCTCGTCTTGCCATGTTTCGTGCATCATTCAACCACAGACTTGTTTCATTTGCCCATCTTAAAACTCACCTTCTCCTTACGGTGACCATGAGGGTTTTCACCAATAAGACTCTCTCATTTTTATTTCTCTCGACTCACGTCACCTTATGGTGCCCGTGAGGGTTTTCACCAATACGACTCTCTCATTTTTATTTCTCTCAACTCACATCGCCCTATAGTGCCCGTGAGGGTTTTCACCAATAAGGCCCTCTCATTTTCATCATTTTCCTTTCTTTCCTGGTATCAGAGTGTTGCCCCCAACATGAATCACTTTACCTGCTTGCGTTAGCATTTCTTGAAGATTGATCGGAAGGTCTTTCTTTGAACCGTAATGTGGATTTTGGATGGGGTTTAGAAAGAAGGGTATAGAGGCTCAAAATAATTCAACATGGGTTCAAAATTACTACTTTCGGAATCAGATTTCCCACAATGACCACAACTTCTGCCACAATTTCTTTCTTGGGGACTTTTGGACTTTTATTTTGGTGTGACTGAACCTCAGAGAGAGGCTGCCTATGTATCCTTTCAGAATCAAGTCAAAGGTAGTTCAGGTCATAAAATTACTTCGTTGTTGCGATCTCTCCTTTTTCCACTTCTCCTTTTCTTTTCTTTTCTTTTCTTTTCCTTCTCATTTCTTTTCTTTCCTTTTTTTTCTCTTCTTTTCTTTTCTTTTTATTTTCTCTTCTTCTCTTTTTCATTGTTTTTCTCTTGTTTCTCCACTTACTTTCCCCGCTCGGGTTTTTGAATTGTGTTGTAGATTCCGAAAGAGGGGTACGAAAGAAAATAGAACAAGGCTCAAAGGGATAACAAAGTATAAATTGTTTGGATAGCAGAATAAAATGCCTTCGTCATTTCAATCTCAAAACATGCCAAATACAATTAGGTACATTTAGATAAAGAAATCATACATAGTATCGCTTGACTGCATCAGAGTTGATAGCCATTTCTACACATTTCCCTTCTATATCTGTCAGATACAATGCACCATTGGACAACACTCGGGTTACAACAAATGGCCCCTGCCAGTTGGGGCGAACTTTCCTTTTACCTCAGCCCAATGACGTAAGATACGCCTCAACACCAATTGCCCTACTTCAAACTTCCACGGACGCACTTTCTTGTTATATGCTCTTGCCATTCTCTGTTGGTACAACTGTCCGTGACATACTGCTGCCAATCTCTTTTCATAAATCAAGCTCAGTTGTTCCAATTCAATTTTTGCCTCGGCGATAATCCGAAGGGATGGTATTTCAACCTCTGCGGGTATTACTGCTTCCGTACCTTATACCAATGAATAAGTAGTCGCCCCTACTGAAGTGCGAACAGTAGTGCGATAGCCTAACAAGGCAAAAAGTAACTTCTCATGCCATTGCCTGGACCCTTCCACCATTTTCCCAAGTATCTTCTTAATGTTCTTGTTAGCTGCTTCGACCGCTCCATTCACCTTAGGACGATATGGGGTGGAATTACAGTGCGTGATCTTAAACTACTGACATGTCTCCTCCATCAGATGGCTATTGAGATTGGCACCATTTTCTTTGATAATTACCTTCGGGATTTCGAATCGACAAATGATATTCGAATGCACAAAATTGACCACTGCCTTCTTGGTCACCGATTTGAAAGTTTTTGCCTCAACCCACTTAGTGAAATAATCAATGGCTACCAGAATAAACCTGTGCCTATTTGATGCCACTGGATCAATTGGCCCAATGACATCCATTCCCCAAGCAACGAAGGGCCATGGTGCCGACATTGTGTGCAATTCAGATGGTGGAGAATGAATCAAATCTCCATGTACTTGGCACTGAGGACACTTGCGTACGAAACTGATACAATCTCGTTCCATAGTGAGCCAATAATATCCTGGTCGAAGAATTTTCTTAGCCAATACATATCCACTCATATGAGGTCCACAGACTCCCGCATGTACCTCGGTCATGATAGTTGTAGCCTGTTTAGCATCCATGCACCTCAATAAACCAAGATCTGGAGTTCTTTTGTACAATACTCCTCCACTGAAGAAAAATTCGCTCGCTAGGCATCTAATGGCTCTCTTTTGATCCCCTGTTGCCTGTGCCGGATATACTCCCATCCTGAGGTATTCTTTGATATCCTGAAACCATGGCTCACCATCAAGCTCTTCCTCCACCATATTACAATAGGCATGCTAATCTCGAACCTGAATCTACAACGGGTCCACGTACGCCTTATCTGAATGATGCAACATCGATGCCAAAGTGGCCAAAGCGTCAGCAACTTCATTATGAATGCTTGGTATGTGCCTGAAGTCTATCGACTGAAACCGTTGACAAAGTTCATGCAAACACTACCGGTATGGTATGAGCTTTAAGTCTCGCATCTCCCATTCTCCCTGAATCTGATGCACCAGAAGATCCGAGTCGCCCATGACCAAGATCTCCTGGACACCCATATCTATAGCCAATATCAAACCCAAGATACATGCCTCAAATTCAGCCATGTTATTGGTGCAGTAGTAGCGAAGTTGAGCTGTAACAGGGTAGTGTTGCCCTGTCTCAGAAATAAGTACCGCCCCTATCTCGATGCCTTTGGTATTGGCAGCCCCATCAAAGAACAACTTCCACCCTTGCTTTTCGACTTGTTCTAATTCCTCAATGTGCATTGTCTCCTCATCAGGGAAATATGTCTTCAAAGGTTCATACTCATCATCGCTTGGGTTCTCGGCTAGATGATCAGCCACCGCTTGTGCTTTCATCGCAGTACGGGTCACGTAGACAATATCAAATTCTGTGAGCAAGATTTGCCATTTCGCGAGCCTCCCTATGGGCATAGGCTTTTGAAAAATATACTTCAATGGGTCCAACCTCGAGATGAGATAGGTGGTGTATGATGATAAGTAATGTTTCAATTTCTACGCTACCCAGGTTAGAGCACAACACATCCTCTCAAGCTGCGAGTACTTTACCTCATAAGATGTGAACTTCTTGCTGAGGTAGTAAATCGCCTGCTCTTTCTTTCCTGTGATGTCATGCTGCCCCAGTACACAGCCAAAAGAGTTATCCAAAGCTGTCAGATAGAGGATCAAGGGTCTTCCAGGCTCTGGCGGAACCAACACAGGTGGAGTGGCCAAATATTCCTCAATCTTGTCAAATGCTTCCTGACATTCATCTGTCCATCTGACCGCAACATCTTTCTTTTGCAGCTTAAAGATAGGCTCGCAAATCGTTGTAAGCTAGGCAATGAACCTGCTGATATAATTCAACCTGCAGAGCAAACTCATCACCTCTTTCTTGCTTCTTGGCGGTGGTAACTCCTGAATGGCTTTGATTTTGGACGGGTCTAACTCAATACTGTGTCGACTTACCATGAACCCCAATAACTTCCCCGATAGAACTCCAAATGCACATTTCGCTAGATGAAGTTTGAGGTTGTACCTGCGGAGCCTCTGGAAAAATTTCCTCATGTCTTTAACATGCTCACATTGCTTCCTTGACTTTATGATCACGTTGTCGACATAGACCTCAATTTCCCGATGTATCATATCATGGAACATGGTGGTCATTGCCCTCATATATGTTGCCCCTGCGTTCTTCAACCCGAATGGCATGACCCTATAACAATACGTTCCCCAAGGTGTGATGAATGTCGTCTTTTCCACATCTTCCTCATCCATTAAAATCTGGTGATAACCCGTATAACA
This sequence comes from Nicotiana glauca, assembly GCA_026770625.1. NCBI lineage: Eukaryota > Viridiplantae > Streptophyta > Magnoliopsida > Solanales > Solanaceae > Nicotiana > Nicotiana glauca. The sequence continues at coordinate 202,262 of MU753605.1, forward strand.
ATCCACGAAGGAACCGATCTCATGTTTGGCACAATTGTCAATCAGTATATGGATGTTTGGCAGTGGGAAGTTGTCTTTTGGACTTTCCTTATTGAGATCATGGTAATCAACGCACACTGTGGTCTTTCCATCCTTCTTTGGCACAGACACAACATTGGATAACCAAGTGGGATACCGGGTGACCCGGAGGACCTTCGCATCAAACTGCTTGGTGACCTCTTCTTTGATTTTCACACTGATATCTATTTTGAATTTCCTCAGCTTCTGCTTGACAGGAGGGCATGCTGGGTCGGTGGGAAATTTGTGGACCACCAAATCGGCACTTAAACCCGGCATATCGTCATATGACCACGCAAAAACATCTTTGTACTCAAGCAGCGCTTTGATTATATCTTCCCTGAGCGGAGCTTCCAAATAGACACTTATTTTTGTTTCCCGAACATTCTCCTAATCTCCTAAATTGATTGCCTCTGTGTCATTCAGGTTAGGTTTGGGTTTTTCCTCAAATTGACTTACTTCTTAACTTATTTCTTCAAAGGCTTCCTCATCATCATATTCTACCTCGTCATTACACTCAATTTCTTGTATTATTATTTTGGAGTTAGATTGGTAATCAAGACTAGGCCGAAGACTCCGTATGCATGACACATCAGTGATACCCGCATAAAAGGGACTGTACAAGAAACAAAAGATAGACAAAATAAAGGCTATCAGGAATGAAAAAGAAAGGAAATTGCATTTCATTAAAATTGTAAAATAACAAGGTTTAACTCATCCAAATGGACGGAACATAGTATCCAAATTACAACCTTGGAAATAATCCAGATTAAACTAAAAGGAAAATCAAAACTAACTACCACGACTCCCTCTGGGTAGGAAGAGGAGTAGCTTCCCAATTATTAAGCTCGGCACGTGCCCCCACGAACTGCACATCTGTCTTGCTTGGACCTTCGCCTACCTCCACCATATTCACCTCATCAAACAGCTTTTCAAACCTTTCCATCAGCTCCTTGTCGGGTTCCATCATTACAGAATGAAGCATTACCGTTGATGGGTGCCTCTTAGTACCAGGCCGGACAAAGGAACGGGATGGGTGGGGTATGGGTTTTGGAAGGGTCCATGATTTCTTTTTTATCTACTTAGCTCGCCTTATGTCAGCAGTAGTGGGCTTAAAACCTAACCCAAAAGTATCCAAGTTTCCAGGAAGAGATACCGACTGTATGATGCTCTGTAACGAGGCACCCAAGCCTTTTCTAGGCAAAAATCCATTATTTATCAGTTCTGAAGCTACCATAACAGATGCAGCAGCTACTCTGGGACTAGGAATACATTCTCTTTCCGGAATTTTGGCAACTGACACTGTGTCCAAGACTTGGTAAACCCATGGACCTTTGTCATCCATATCTTCATCGAAAGGCATAATGGTATTACATGAATTATCCTCTCCATACACAATAATTTCCTGTCGGTCCCATTCGAATTTGACCATATGATGCAAGGTAGACGGCATAGCTTTTGCGGCATAAATCAAGGGCCGACCCAATAAGAGATTGTAGGAAATAGCCACGTCGAGCACTTGGAACTCCATTTTGAATTCAACTGGTCGCACTGTCAATTCTAACACGATGTCCCCGACCGTGTCCTTTCCTCCCCCATCAAATCCTCGTACGCAGACACTATTCTTCTGGATTCTCTCACTGTCCAATTTTAATTTTCCCAGGGTGGAGAGAGGGCAAATGTTTGCACTGGACTCGTTGTCAATCAGCACTCGAGTAACCACAGAGTCTTCACACTTCACTGTGAGGTAAAGTTCCCTATTATGCTCAGTACCCTCCAAAGGAAACTCATCATCGGAAAATGTAACCCTGTTGACCTCGAAAATCTTATTCGCTATCTTCTCCAGATGGTTTACAGATATCTTATCCGGAACATGGGCTTCATTTAGAATCTTCATCAACGTCCGGCGATGCTCGTCCGAATGAATCAATAGAGACAATAGTGAAATCTGCGCTGGAGTTTTCCTCAACTGTTCTACAATTGAATAATCTTGCGCCTTCATTTTCTTTAAGAATTCTTCAGACTCTTCTTCAGTTATGGCCCTCTTTACTGGTGCTGGATTGTCTTTGGCTGCTTTAACCTTTCTCAGCTCTTCAGGGGCAAAGCATCTCCCTGAACGGGTCAGTCCATGGGTTTCACAAACTTCTTCTTTAACTTCCTCCCCCTAGTACATCACAGTCACTCGGTCATAGTTCCATGGGATGGCCTTTTCACTAACCACTGGTAACTGAGTCACCGGTTTGATGATAACTGGCTCTGTGCGAGTGCCCTTTACAATCACAACAGGCCTAACAACCACTCCTGGTAATTTAACGGGCTCTTGTTTTACTACCATCACTATTTTGTTGACTGTCTATTCTACTGTGACCAATTCCTTCTCATCAATTACTTTCTCATTTGCTCTGTTCTCACTAGCCCTGATCATCATTACGGTTTGTGAAGGTTTCTTGTACTCTCCCTTCTGTACTAACTCGATCATGTGAGTCTCATGATGGGTTGGTAATGGATTCTGAGTGATGTTGGGTGTCTCTGGAGCCTGTACTTCAATCCGGTGGGTATCAATGAGCTCCTAGATGGCCGTTTTCAAATGCCAGCACTTCACTGTATCATGCCCTGGGGCACCCGAGCAATACTAACAATTCAACGAATGGTCCAGGTTCCTTGGGGGAGGATTTGGCAATTTGGGTTCAATTGGATTTAACATCTGTGGAATAAGCTGGTATAAGATTCTCCTAACGGAGTGAAATTCTTCTTCTTTTGTAGCCTATCTTTCTTGGCAGCAGGGTTGGGTCGAAAATCGGTTCCATTAGGGTTTCTGTAGGTTCTCGGAGGTAGGTATGTGTTTTGAGTGTGGTAGGTATTTTTTGGTGTGGGTGCACGCCATGGTGTCTGAGGTTGGGGGTGTGTTTGGGCGTGGTGGACGGAAAAGTGGGGAACTAGAGATGGATAGTAGTGTTGTGGTGGGCTATATAGGCTGTGTGAGTAGGTTTGGGGATGGGGGCGTGGTTGGTGATAATATGGTGATGGACCCCTGGACCATGATCTTGATTCCACTACTGTAACATCCTTTTTTTTCTTTTTTCCCAATACCCCTCCAGTGCCGCTCTGGATGGCCTGAGTAGTTGCTTTAATCGCCGAATAACTCATAATTTTGTTAGTCTTGAGACCTTCTTCCACCATACTTCCCATTTTCCCTACCTCATTAAAAATTTTCCCAACTGCTGACACCAGATGACCATAATAAGTAGGCTCCAGAGCCTGTAGAAAATAATCGACCATTTCGGCTTCTTTCATTGGAGAATCAACTCTATCGGCTTGTTCTCTCCACCGAAAACTATGCTCTCTGAAGCTTTCCCCTGGCTTCTTCTTAATTTTGGTCAGTGACAACCGGTCCCGGACGATCTCTAAGTTGTACTGAAAATGGTCTGCAAATGCCTGGGCCAAATCGTCCCAGGTGTACCATCGAGCATGATCTTGCCGCGTGTACCATTCTAAAGCAGCACCACTGAGACTTTGACTAAAGTATGCCATTAATAACTCATCCCTTCCCCCAGCGTATCTCATCTTGCTGCAAAATCCCTACAGATGGGCTACTGGGTCACCATGTCCGTCATACATATCAAACTTTGGTAATTTGAATCCCGGAGGCAATTAGACGTCGGGAAACAAGCACAAGTCCTTGTAAGCGACACTCACCTATCCTCCTAGACCTTGCATATTTCTGAACTACTGTTCCAAGCATTTCACCTTTCTTATCATCTCTTCCTGCTCAGGGGTTTTAGGAAGCTTCTCTTCTTCAGTTGAGATATCAAGACAGGGAGTGTAAGGATATGGTTCAGGTGGTTTGAAGGTAGGTTCTGGTGGGTAAAAGTGGGTTTCCTGGGCTTGAAATAGGGGTTCACTAGAAGATCTCTATAATGTGGCAGGTGGAGGAGCCACAAACACGAGAGTGATTGGAGGTGGAGTACATGGAATTTGTTTGGGTGGTTGAGGTGGTGGTGTTTGGGAAGTAGTTGCATAGTATTGCTGGTAAGCAGGGTAGGCCGGAGAGGAATTAACTGTAGGGGGATCTTGTGGCTGAGCTAATGGTGGGATATAGGTAGGCTTAGCAGGGTAAGCTGGTAGTGGGTGTCCATTTGCCCAAGCCTGGTACATTTCGGCCATCTGTTGCTTCAACTTATACATTTCCTCTTTCATGGCATTGATATCCACAAATTCTTCTGTAAGGCCCCATAAAATTTTGTTGTTAAAACCTAGTAGCTCATAGTGTCAAGGTCCGAATATTGTGTTAGGAATGTTCGCCACGGTTCGGACCTTTTGTAGTGATATAAGCTTTAAAAATCAAAAGAATCAGTTTTTCTAGAAATTGTCATTTCTGCGGTCAAGAATGCGGTCGCAGATCAGCTATGCAGACCGCATTCCTACCGCAGAGTATAACAGAAGATTTGTCAAAAAATTGAAGTTAAAATGCGATTAATTCTGCGGCGCATTATGCGACCGCAGAACATGAATGCTGACCACATTCTTGTCGCAGACCGTGTCAGAACATTTGGTTTTTGAGGAGCAATTCTGCAGTCCATTATGAGGACCGCATGTTTTCTCTACTATCGCAGATGAGACCGCAGATTTTACCCCGGGATTCTATTTTCTAATTTTAAAAACTGACCCCCTTTCTAATATAACGCCCTAATCCCTCATTTTTACACATTCTCTAAACAAAATAAGAGAGAGGGAGGAGATATTTTTGAGGGAAAAGTTCATCTTCTTCAAAAATCGTTTCTCGAATTACTTGGTCCGAAAAATTCTAAAGCTAGTGTCTTCATCTCCATTTCTACAGGTAAAAATCCCTAACCCTTTTTCCCT
>MU753605.1:207808-258264 GCA_026770625.1 Nicotiana glauca
TGTACAGTGGGATCGGGTTGCACGACGCAACATGAAGTAATAAGGTGCGGGTTGTGGTGATAAGGGTGGCCGAGGTAATAAGGGGGGCCGAAGTAATAAGGGTGGAAAGCGATCGTAATCGCCATTGAAATCGATATGTGTACCAATTGTGAAATCATTGATGAGGCATTGTGAAAGGAGATAGCAGGAGAGTTTGTAACCTGTGGGGCACTAATTGTCCCTTTGTTTGGTTTGATTGTGCCTTCCATGTGTGTTTGGTTGTTGCGTCTATTGCTATTTTCTACTTGTATATGGTTTGAGGACTACTTGAAACAAAGTTAAGTGTTGAAAACTTGTTTGGCTTGACTTGTTATTTCTTTATGTATTTGTTTGTTGTTTCAATTACCGTGACTTACTTGTCTATGGCTTGAGTTTACTTGGGAAAAATCTTGTTTATACATACCAGTACAATTCTAGTGTACTGACGTCCCTTTTGCCGGGGGAGCTACATTCGTGTTATGATTGTAGGTGGATTCGTAGCAGGTACTTCAGTTCATCGGCAGTAGCACTCCTTCATCTTCCACTGGCTGTTTGGTGAGCCCTTTTCCTCTCGGGGCCCTACGTGGCTCATACCACTTCTATTTTCGGAGTCTTATTTTGGTTTTTGTGTAAGATAAAGCTGGAGCCTTGTTACCGGCAAGTACTTATTGTTCTGTCATATCTTAGAGGCTCCGTAGACAGTAAATATGGGTTATGGACTTATGTAATTATATGTCGGGCATTGTAAGTTGTAAACTTGTTAAAGAAATTAAGCATGTTGTGTATTTTTCGAAAAAGAGTGATTTCAATTATGAAATGGTTAATCTCTTGGTTAATAAGTAATGGAAAATACAGGGGTAATACGTGGGTTAGGAAAGGCACCCAGGTCCGCTTGATTGGGTCTACCCGGTCGGGCGCCGGTCATGTCCCTCGATTTGGGGCGTGACATCTTCCTCCCTAGATGGGTTGACGATGCTTGCTTCTAACTCTTGGTTGACCATTTTTGACTTATCTTTAGAGCGAGTATTGTATGGGTGGGTTGCTAGAATGCCAGTCAACTGAACCACTTGCCTGAACTCATCATCAACAACAACATTGTTATTGGTTATGGAATTAATCAAATAGATAATCGCACATTTGGAGCATCAATGCACCTAGGCAGTTTTGGGTTTCTAACATGCATTTGCTCGACCGCTTGCGTCATCCCGGCTTTGACTGTGACGTCTTTCTTTTATCTTTGCCTTGTTTCTTTTATTTTGCCATTGTTTCTTTTTTGTAGATCTTTTCTCTTTTTCTCGCCTGTTTTCTTTTATCGCTCCGCTCTTCTTTCATTTTGGCTTTTATTCTTACAGTATTTTCCTCTTCATATGGCTATGGTCGGATCCTATAGGGATTGCCTATGCATCGTGCCCATGCCTGAATCAGATCAAATGCAATAAATGTAAAATAGAAACAAAATATTTTTGGAGTTTTCAATTTTACTAATAGCAAGCATTTCAAATACAAGGACTCAAGACTGACGCATGAAGATAACTAATAGACTCTAAATGACAAGACGGGCTACAAACTCCATCAACAATTATTCCACATCAAAATGAAAGTGTAGACTGACTTAAAAAGAAAATACACACTCAAATAACTGACAAACTCTAATAAAAGAAAATAGAGACTCTAATGACGGTCATGAATACATTAAAGCTCCTGGTGCCCGTGGGACATCGTTCGGTCTCGCCGCGGGCCTATGTGCAAGTTCCCCTTGGAGTCTGTCTAGGTCACTCATTATCTGTTTCACAAATATCATCACTGAGGCAAAGAAGGTAGTCTGAGTCATATTCTCGCACATTTGGCATTTTCTGGTGATGTAGTGAGCAATGGATAAGATTCTTTCTCTAGTTATGCCTTTTTCCTGAAGCAGCCGCCCTATTTGTTCGGCCCTGGCTTCCAAAGTCTACTGATTTTGCTCCTGGGGTTGTTGCAGGTCCATTTCTAATTGTGCTATTGCTGTATAACAGTGTTCCCTCTCAACCTTGAAATCTTTTGCCTGTTTGATCATTTTGTTCTCTGCGATGATGACCTTTTTCCTTAATCTGGCGACCTCATTATCATGTTCTTCTCTCAGCTGCTAAATCATACGGGCTCGTTGTTCTGTGTTTTTAGCCAACTATCTTCGAACCCCAGCTAATTCCCTTTCTGCTTTGTTGAGGTCGAAAATGTAATCATTTACTTTTTGCCTTAAATTTTCTATAAGCTTTGCATCTTTGGCACTCCTAATAGGGTTTTCAGTTGCTATCTTCATTTTTTGAATTTGAGCTCGTAAGGCCTCATTCTCCTTAGCCAATCTCTTTTTCTCTCCCTCATCGGCTGCAGCTTGCACGCTATTTTCAAACCTAAGTCTTGGACCTGTTTTTCCAACTCTCCGATTTTTGCCCTATACGCACTTTCTTTGTCTAACCAGGCCCACTGCTCTTGCGATGATTTAACAAACTCCTGGAGGTGAGGCATTTTGGCCGGCCTTCCCAATGCCATGTCCCTTCTATACCAAGCCTGATATTTAGGTGACACTTCTCCTTTGGCTCGATCCCGGACACAAGTATTCCCCGTAAAATATTGACATTCGCTCCAGACCTGGCGAACCTTTGATTCAGGAAATCGGCCGTCGGGGCCAATCTCAACCACTTGCAAACTAAGATCATCATCCTTGGGCACTATCTGGCATCTCCCGAGTTGTCTTAGTACCCGGTACGGGGCGTAAGGCTGAATGCTTCTAAGACCCATCAAAAGAAAATGCGGCCTTGCTACTGGCATATATATGATTTCATCAACAGGCAACCATCCAAATGTCCATTCTATTTGACTAGCAGTAAGGGACCGAAAGTATGTTGTCCATCCCGTGAATCCTTCTGGCAGATTGACCCCTTTAATCCTTGTGTGAAACTCTTCGATGCAAGTTTTCTCTGGAGACCCGTAGTTCAAAAACTGAGGGCGATGGCACAAATGCTCGGTCATCCATATTTGTAACAGTAGATTGCATCCCTCGAAGAAGTCTTTCCCGGCCTTGCAGGCTGTAAGATCACGGAAGATATTGGCTAATATCATAGGTACGAGAGTGCTTTTGTCTTGAGTCGTTAGAGTACTAACGACCCCGACTATTTTTATGTCGTTTTTTCCATTTTTTGTTGGAAATACCATAAGACCTAGAAAAACCACCACGAAAGCGACACGCCTATGCTCCTCCCATTTTTACGGTTACCATTACTACATATCTTGCTTTCCGGATTATTGAATCCCCCGATGTGGCCATATCTATGGTATATGAAGTGTGGGGTGCAAAAACCATTTGCCAGATCTGCGTTGCGAACCGTTCTACGTATCTTCAGAGAGTCTAAAAATTTGTGTATAGCTACAGTTCTCGGGGCAGCCAAGTATTTGTGCCTTAAAGGAACCTCATCTTTTCCGATGTAGCTAGCTATTTCCTCTAATGTTGGGGTAAGCTCAAAATCTGAAAAATGGAACACGTTATGTGCCGGGTCCCAACATGTCACTAGCGCTCTGCTAATATCTCCTCGAGGCACAATCTCTAGCAAACCGGTAAGCCCTTTAAGATATTTCTTGACTTCATCTTTCCCTTCGCCTCCTAAATCGTTCCACCACAGACTTAACTCCAAAGGGATTTTATGCATGATTGAGAAAGGTTCATTTTGAGTCGTGCTCATCCTGCACATTTATTACGGTGATTTAATCACTTATTTTGACCTAAAAGCAAAAATGACACTATATTTTCCCATTCAAATTCCTAATTCCAAAACAAACCCGGTTTTACAAATACGGCCTTTCAGCACTTCAGGTGAAGATTTTAAGGCTGCATTGGCTAACCGGCCAAAATCTTTAACAAATGATCAAATGTGGCCGTCCTCACAAAAGCACCCTCCTGCCGTCCCTTCGGGAACATTCGGCTTATTTTTCAACAAGAATGGTGTCGCCCGACTTATTGGATAAAAATTAAAATTTTGGTATTTTTTGGCTATTTTTGCAAAAGGAGTGGTTAGACCCGATGAGGGTTGCCTACGTATCTCACATCCAGTGAGAATCAAACCAGCGTAGTTCGGGCAAATTAACGAACTATTTTAAAACAAAACTCTTTTTTCATTTTTATTTTTTGGCATTTCATAAGCAAATAACAAAACTACTTTCAAAAGCAAGACTTTTTTTTTCATTTTCATTTTTTGCATTTCATAAAAATAAAATAAACTAAAAAAATTATTTTAAAAAACAAGACTCTTTTTTTTATTTTCATTTTTCATGGCAAGACAAACTATTTTCCTTTTCTATTGTTGAAAACCAGACAAAATAACGACTCTCTTTTTCGTTTTTTCATTTTCAACAAACAATAAAACAATCTATTTTTCCCAAACTAAGATAAAGACTCTTTTTCTTTTTCTTTGCTTTTAGTAAAACGAACTATTAAAAACAAAACACTTCCATTTTTTCATTTTTTCGAAATTTCGGCAGAGTTTCGACAACATTTGGGCATCGATTTTTCTAAAACTAAACAATTAATTCTTTACACTGCTATTTCTCTCTTTTTCTCAATTTCAAAAAATTCCCGATGTTCAAAAGCCGGTCAGCATGCGGGCCCGAGACAAATAAGTGCACGTAAAATGCATCATGGTGGTCTTTTCATATCCGGTTACCTGTCCTAGACGGACCCAACCCCTGTGTTGAGTCCCCTAAATCAAATGCAACATGATGCAAATAAGCGTTCCTACTAGGTATCCGGCATAAAGTTAAGTTATTCTAGGTTCAAAACCTGGGTATGTATTCTAGACAGTGTACCCGAGCGGACAACTCGGGTCGAGGAGGGGGCTATGTACCGGGAACCAAAAGGCCATCCGGCTTAGTAACTTGTCTGGCCTCTTTCTTATTTAAAGGTATTGACACTAACAGAATAGGGAGTCTCAACTAGTAAGCACAGCCCCAGAGGTGAGAAGAGAAGGGTTTCGGCACAATTTATATATACAGTTCAAATAATATCAAAGCGGCAAAACATTTAGCACATTTAGCATGAAACATGTAGGAAAATCAGATAAAGCCAAATATAACAATTATTCTAAGCTCGAATTCTTGAACCCTGAACCAAAATTCCGGGTTTGTTTCCCCAGCAGAGTCGCCAGAGCTGTCACACCTCCTTTTTCACTACACCCTGTAAGGGCATAAAGGAGTTTTTTCCAATTAAAGGACAATCGGAACGAGATTTATTATTACAATTCAGAGTCGCCACTTGGAAGATTAATGGTGTCCCAAGTCACCGGTTGAATCCCGAACCGAGGAAATTATGACTCTGTTAACAGTCTGCAAATCAAAAATCCAAGTAAGGAATTCTGTTAACCCGGGAGAAGGTGTTAGGCATTCCCGAATTCCGTGGTTCTAGCACGGTCTCTCAACTGTTGGGGCTTGATGGCCGTTCGAGGTTGATACTTGATATCATACCCCTCGAGTTTGATGGCCCATTTGGCCAATCACCCCGATAGTTCGGGTTTGTGTAGTACGCTGCAGAGGGGGTATGTCGACAAAATCCATATACGATGACATTGAAAATAAGGCTTCAGCTTTTGCGAGGTTCTTATCAATGCGAGAGCCAATTTTTCTAGATAGGGATACCGGGTTTTAGCGTCCCCTAGGGTTCGACTTACATAATAAATCGGAAATTATGTACCTTTCTTCTCTCAAACCAGTACATCGCATACCACTGCTTCGGATACGGCCAGGTACAGGAATAGTGTTTTACCCTCTTTTGGTATGTGCAACAAAGGTGGAATAGTCAGGTATCATTTTTGTTCCTTTAAAGCGCGTTGGCATTCTGGAGTCCATTCGAAGTTGCTCTTTCTTTTGAGTAAAGAGAAGAAATGATGGATTTTGTCTGATGACCTTGATATGAACCTACCTAGAGCTGTTATCCATCCCGTTAGCCGTTGGATGATCTTTACATTATTTACCATCGTGATTTCTTCGATGGATATTATTTTATCTGGATTGATCTCAATCCCCATGTTTGAAACCATGAAGCCCAGGAATTTTCCCAAACCAACCCCGAAGGCGCACTTTTCGTGGTTGAGCTTTATCTTGTCACTTATAAGGATGTCGAAGGTTTCATGCAAATGAGTCAAATGGTCTTCTGCGTGTAGGGACTTAACTATCATATCATCAATATATACTTCCATTGATTTACCTATTTGATGCTCGAACATTTTATTAACTAGGCGCTGGTACGTCACCTCTGTATTTTTTAGCCCGAAGGGCATTACGTTGTAGCAATATGTACCATACTTCGTGATGAACGAGGTTTCTCCCAGTCCTCGGGGTTAATCTGGATTTGGTTATACCCCGAGTAGGCTTCAAGAAAGGTAAGGGTCTCGTGGTCGGCGGTTGCATCGATCAGACGATCGATATTAGGAAATGGGAAGGAATGTTTAAGAAGTCTTTATAATCTACAAACATTCTTTGCTTGTTTCTCCTTTTAGGCACTACCACTATGTTGGCTAGCCATTCGGGGTATTTTACCTCCCTAATGGATTCAATTTTAAGAAGTTTTGCTACCTCTTCTTTGATAAAAGCATGTTTTACATTAGACTGCAGTCTTCTCTTCTATTTTACGAGTTTGAATTTGGGGTCGATGCTCATCCAATGGGAGGTTACTTCTGGCAGAATTCCTGTCGTATCTAAGTGGGACCAAGTAAAATAGTCGATATTGTTACTAAGAAATTGAATGAACCCTTTCCTGAGTTTGGGGTTTAACCCCGTTCCTAGGTATACTTTACGATCCGGGAGGTGTTTGATTAAAATTGTCTTATCCAGCTCTTCGACTGTCGATTTAGTCGCGTCTGATTCTTCGGGGGCGATGAATGTTCGAGGAGAAAAGAAATCTTCTTTGTCGTCCTCGGGGGTCTATGTGTTTCTAACCTCATCCGAGATCGGGCACGTGGGGATCGGTGCCTTATGGTAGACTGCAAATATTTCGTTTTCTAACCACTATTCTCCATGTATGGTCGTGATGTCGTCCTTCATGGGAAACTTTATTACCTGTTGTAAGGTTAACGGTGTCACACCTCCTTTTTCACTACACCCTGTAAGGGTATAAAGGAGTTTTTTTCCATTTAAAGGACAATCGGAACGGGATTTATTATTACAATTCAGAGTCGCCACTTGGAAGATTGATGGTGTCCCAAGTCACCGGTTGAATCCCGAACCGAGGAAATTATGACTCTGTTAACAGTCTGCGAATCAGAAATCCAAGTAAGGAATTCTGTTAACCCGGGAGAAGGTGTTAGGCATTCCCGGATTCCGTGGTTCTAGCATGGTCGCTCAACTGTTGTATTTGATTTTATCTGATTTCAAAAACATGTTCTAACTTATGTGCCTTTTATTAGTAACCCACTTTTATTTTAATAAGAATTGCAACGTTGTGAAAATGCAACTCGAACCACGTCGCACCAGTGCGCCCGTGGTTGTCAACACATTTCGACTTCGTTGAATGGGCACCCGAGTATAAGAATGTAATAATATTAAATGTCGGGCCTAAAGCAACTAACGTATTATTAACTTTATGGGAGGCCATGAAATTCTCCAAATGGCACGCCCGAACTCTAAATATTTTAATATAGTTAAGAGGGCCACGCAATGTACGGTTTGTTTGGGCGCGACACACCTCATTTATTTCAAAAACTAACCTAGAAGACTATGATTTTTCTATTATGGATTATCTCTAAAAAGGCCTAATTAATTAGTATTGTTAATGACCCATGATTAGATATTCGACTGGATTTAGTCCAATTTTACAATGCTAGCCCATCGTGGGCCTTGGCACAGGCCCAAACAGAATCAAAGAGTCTAAATTGAGGCTTAATGGTCTCAGTGTGTGGGCTGTCAATCCTGGGCTCATGAAATGGCCCAAACAAAATTATTGAAAGGGTTCATGCAACTCAACTCGTTAACTGAAGTAACACACAAAAGAAAACTCCAACTTCAAACTCAACTATCAATTCGATTCTAAATTACTGAACTCCTACAAGCATGTGATACATTCAAATGAAGAAATTAATAGGATTGGGACTCAATTACTAGTCCATTTCGATTCTATCATGAGCTACTTACAAGTGGACGAAAAATATAAAATCATTCTGAACCTGTTTTCTTAAACTATTACTTCTTTCTGATTAAAACTTCATATTAGTAGGATAGTTAACGTTATCAACATTACTAATAGTACGTATAAATCTGAAATAAAACTTCCAACAGTCCGGACAACATCTCAATCCAAAAGCAAGCCTGAGGTTGACATAATAACCAAACTACAGTTGTGAAGCCATAACCAGTATTGTATTGTATGACTCATATAATTCTAAAGTGGATTTGCAACACTCATACCAACTATGGCAACACTATTTCATACAAATATTGTAATGCTAATAGTCATGATACGAACGAACAGTCCTCAGTCAATTACACATTGATATATGCTAAAGTGCTGAAATTAATTACAATTATATAAGGAATTCAATGGGAAAAACGAGCATCACTTCATTCCATTCCCAAAATCCAAGAGATATAGGATATGTACCTGAAAAGTAGAATGTAAAACAAATGAGGAATCAACAGCAAGAATCAAAAAGTCAATAGCAGCTCAAAATCGAAATCACAGCCCAAGAAAATGTTATCAAACTCAGTCCAGAAATGAACAGCACCAACGACCAATCAATGAACTTGATTTAACCAAAATGAAGTCGAAATTAAACCCAGAACAAACTCAGAGACTTCAATCAACCAAACACAAGGATTTTCAAGTTGTTTTCCTCTTTAAGCTAGCCAGAGATTCGAGACAATTGCTGAAACAAACTGGAAATTGATCCAAGGAACTCAATGTAACAGTGTTTTTGAATTTTTCTGTTATATTGTTTTTTGTTTTTTGATTTTGTGAATTTTTTGAAGAATAGCTAAGATCTAAAGGAGTTTGGATTTGAAATTCAAATTTCAGATCTATGAAACTTGAAGATTTTTTTGGGGGGGAATTTTAGAGCTCAAAACCTTGTCAATGAAGTAAGGGGACTGCCCTTTTATAGAAGAAATTAGCTGTTAATTCCAGATTTTATTTTTAACACTTTGGCCCCTGATTTCCTAACATGTTACCCAAGTTAACACACTTATTTTCTTGATATTCTAATTTTAACCCCTATCCGGAAGGTTCTAGGAACCTTTAGTATGACCTATAACTTTCATGCCTTCTTTTAATTACCCCCATACCCCTGAATTCAACTTAAAATTACTAACTTCAGTTAACTAATCCAAACCCTTAACCCTGATTGACTAAACAACTAACTATAGTAGGATAACATCCAAAACAAACAGCTTGAAACCTAATTAAACTAGCATCCGAAAATCAACCAAACAGAATGGATCAAAATCAACACCAGACTAAACTAAAAGAAAGAATCGATCAGGAACGAATTTAAACCCTCATCTATACTGAGTCAAATCGGAATGAAAAAGCTGGGGCATATATACTAACAATTAAACTAAATTCTAACACACTGGAATGAACTATCAACAAAAATTAAAATTAAACAGGATCAACATCATGTTAAACTAACACTCCAACATAATATCAGAATCAATTATGAACACAGTCCCCAGAAATCAACCGAAAAGAAGAAAAGAAAAATTAAACTACACTAATAGAAATAAAGTCAGAGAACTAAAGAACACTTACTGTAGAAGTCATTCACACTTGAAAATCTCCCAAAAAAAAGCCTAACCGTATGAAACCTAGATCAAAAAATCACCAAGCTCTATTTAGATTCGAGGGATTCTGGTATAGGATTCGACATGAGGGAGTCGAAGAGACTATACGGTATGAATTTGGGGAGTTTCGGACGAATTCGTATTTTGACTGGATCTTTAAACCAATATTCGATGAGTTTGGCTTTGATTCGAGGGGAGCTGGGGGCATGGTTGGAAGGAGGAGAGTGAGGATAATTAATGGTGTATTTTTGGGGCCGAACGGAGCCGGCGCCGCTATCACCTGCGACAGGGAAATAAGGGCGGCTGGGGCTAGGGTTTTGAGAGAATGGGGTATGAAGGAGACGATGGGGTAGAGGGGTGTTCCGACCGTTATATCTTATTGGACCCTATCTTCCTGGCCGTTTGATCAAATAACATCGTTGACCAGGATTAATTATTAATGAAACATCGTCGTTTTTGAGAAGGGGGGATTGGACCGGGTGGGGGCATATTTGGACTGGGTCGGCCTGGGGGAAATGAATTGGGCTGGGGAAATTCATTCAAATGGCCCAATTCATCCATTTATATGGACAACCCCCATCCCTTTGTATATTTTGATTTTTCTTTTCAATTTGTTTTTCCCTTTTTTTTCATTTTGTATTTATATATCTTTTCTTTTCTTTTTATTTTTATTTTTTAAAATGACAAATAGAAAATCATAGACCAAATGAACACTAAAATTATTTAATTTCCAAAATTAACTAATTTCTAAAATTAAAACAAATTCCGCAAATTAAAAATAAAAGTGCACAAAGTCATTTTTTGTCATTTTCTTTATATGTAAACAATTTTAAACTACTAACTAACACTGAAAATATGAAATTAAATCCCACACAAGGGCCACATATATTTTTTGTATTTTCATATGATTTAAAATGCACAAGTAAAATGCAACAATTACAAGAAAATGCCATAAAATTCACAAGAAATTATAAAATAATAAAGAAATTATTTTGTTTGAATTTTTGGGAATAATTCATATATAGGGAAAAAATCACGTGCTCACAGACGGTACTACCCTCATGCTGTATATCCAATGCCTACCGAGTAATGCATTGTACCTCATGTCGTCGTCGATGAATTGAAACTCGATGCTCTGAATGATGCCGGACTTGTTGATCGGGATGGTGATTTCTCCTTTTGTTACTTCGCCGGTCACGTTGAAGCCGTGGAGGACTAGATGGATGGGGGTGACTCGATCAAGCAGTCCCAGTTTTCCTACTACCTCTTATCTAATTATATTGGTCGAGCTGCCTAGATCCACGAGCACGCGCTTTATCCTGGTATTGTTTAAAAGAAACGAGATCACCAGTGCATCGTTGTGCAGTTCTATCATGGCCATGATGTCTTCCTCACTGAAAGCGAATCTTCGGGCACACAATTTTTGGTCGGTCCCTTTTCCGTGATGGACGTTCTTGTCCGTTTGAATATGGGCCCTTGGGAGATGTTGGTTCCTCCAATAATTATGTGGACATCATGACAAAGAGTCTCCCCTTTTACTCGGGTTGAGTTCGGTAGTGCACCGACATCTAGAGTAGTCGTGTACTCCTCTTTGCCATCTTCGAGGTTGTTATTTTCCACTATGTTCATTGAGCCAGACATTTTGACTTGAAATCAAAGATCTTGGACAAGAAAAAGTGTGAAAGATAACTTGCGTTGTGTAATGAAACTAGTAAGAAAATAATCACTGTTATTTTTAGCCACACGGTGGGCGCTAAACTGTTTATTGTGAAAATGGTAATGACAATAAAATTTGTTAAGGGGACTCTAAAAATATGTGATCTATTTTTATGCTAGTTAATGGAGTAGTTGATGCTATATATATGAAGTTAAAGGATGAAATACAAGCTAAAACAGGATTATAATTAAACCCGGGGGGCTTGTGTCCGGGACTCGAACTGGCCGATGAGGGGCCTTGGGGTCGTGCTAGGACTCGGGCTCGAGCTATCGGGGGTAAACGGGAAAGGGATAACAGTTAGAGTATAATCGTTAGAGGCTCTTTATGGCCTGTGGGGAGCAATGAATGAAAAACAAGTATGAACGCAATAAATGAAAATGGTAGTCTCGAGCGAGTAAGTTAGAGAGAAGAGAGAGAGAGAGAGAGAGAGAGATAGATGTTATTGATCTTATGAAGAATAAATGTAGCAACAACAGCCCCTTACAAAGTTCCAAGGATTCCCTTTATATAGGAGAGGAGATCCCAATATAGTACAAGATACATTAATGATAAAGAAAGCGGATAGGACAACCTGACAACACTAGGCTCTATCATTTTCAGTTTCTTGCCTTGGGAACTCCCCTCTCCAGTATTATACCCACTAGCACGCCATGGCCCTCGGGGCCGATACCCGATGGCTCCCGTGGTAAGTCTCAACCTCGGCTTCGAGCCTTGAGAAGCATGCCCGCGAGGTGACCTATGATAGGAAAATCAGGCCCCGATTTTATTGTATACAAAAAGAAAACCCTTACCAATAATACGTTGGGCTTTCAAGAAAAAAATTACCCTACTGGGAAAATAATCGATCGAACCTCGCCACTCTATACGTGGCACACCCGGCATAGCGAAGGTCAATGTCTTAGCATGACAGTCCAGAATAGCACGACATGGGGATTGCCAATCCATGCCCAATATAACATAGATGTCTACCATGCATAAGAACAAAAGATCCACTTGGGTATCTAGACCACCAATAGTTACCACACATGACGGTATACACAGTCTACAACAATAGTATCGCCCATCGGAGTAGATACATGAACAGATGAAATAAGAGACTCACGGGGCGTATCCAAATAACGAGCAAAGTATGATGACACATAAGAATAAATGGAACCAGGATCAAATAATACAGAGTAATCTTTGTGGCCGACTGAGACAATACCTATAATAACAGCATCCGAAGCAATAACATCAGGTCTAGCTGGAAGTGAATAGAAACGGGCCTGACCACCACCTAATCGGCTTCCCCCTCTAGGGAGACCCTTAACTGACTAAACTTCACCCCTAGCTGACTGAGTGGGTGGGGAAGTAACTAGTGCTGAAGCTGAAGGCTGACTCCTCTACTAGGATGACCCTCCCGTAAGATGGGGATAAAATCTCTTGATATGACTCAAATCTCCACACTCGAAGCAACCCCTCGTAGTAATTGGCGAAGGGGACTGAAGGAAGCCCCGTGCACTGGGATGCCCAGTAGAATAACCAGGCATAGATGAACCCTGAACTGATGGTGCCAGAGTCGAACTCTGAGCTGGAAAGACAGTGAGAGATAAGTGATCCTGATGTGAACTATGGGAACCATGGCCAGATGACCCACCACGATGACCTGAACGGGCTGACTAAGCATGCCTGAATGAATGGCCTCTGTCGTGCTAAAACTGGCCTCCTGAAGAAGAACCTCTAAAACTACTAGATCTCCAAGGCCTCTTGGCCTCCCTCTCCTCTCGCTCCTAGCGACGAACCAACTTAATCTCTCTAGAAATGTCAATCACCTCCTCATAAGAAGCGCCAGGTACTCTCTCTGGTTAGAAAATCCTCAAATGATAGTTGAGGCCATCAATGAACCTCTTAATCCTCTCCGTATCCGTGGGAACTAGCCAAATAGCATCACGGGCCAACTTGGAGAACCTCATCTCATACTGCGTCACAGACATGCCCTCCTGACACAGCTGCTCAAACTCCCTACGCAATTTCTCCCTACAAGAATACGGTGTATACTTCTCTAGGAAGATAATAGAGAACTGATGTCAGGTAAGGGCTGGTGCACCAACAGGCCTACAACTCTCATAAGCCTCCTACCAAGTACAGGCAGCCCCCAAAAACTGAAATGTAGTAAATGAGACTCCACTTGTGTCCAGAATACCCACAGTACGCAATATCCTCTAACACTTGTATAAGAAACCCTGGGAATCCTCGCCCTTTGCGCCACTAAAAGTCGGAGGCTGAAGTCTACCAAACCTCTCTAAGAGATGCTGCTCGTCATTAGGCATAACTGGAACCACAAAATGCTAAGCAGGTGCAACCAGTTGGGCTAGTGGTGCCTCCGGTGTCTGGAGTCCCTAGATATCCTACTCGGGAGTACGGGCGGCAGGAGTTTGAGTGCCTCCCTTGGCCTAAGATGTAGCTGCTATGGTGGAAATTGTGACTGCTCACGTCAAGGGAAGTCAATCAATCTAAGGATGGTCAGGTGTGGGCTAGTGGAAGTAATGAGGCATGGTAATTGCAAAAACGATTATATTGATGATGTGTGCTGGCGAAGGTGGCTTTCGCGGCCCCTGATGCTGTTCTCGCCCTCGTGCGAAATTTATCTTTCCTTTATCGCTGAGTAGCTCCCTCAAGTATCCTTGGTTTAGCATTCTGACTACCTCCTGCCATAGCCCTATGCAGTCTTCGGTTTTGTGTCCTCGTTCCTGGTGGAACTCGCACAGGACATTTGATTTCCTTGTGGCGGGGTCCGATTTCATTTTCTGCAACCATTGTACTTTGGTACCCAGCTTCATCAGTGCGTACACTATTTCTGAGGGAGACACGCAAAAGTTATGGGCAGATAATAAATGGGTCATACCTCTTTCGTTACGGAGTGGGGCGACATGTCGCTGTGGTGTTTCTGTGTGTCTGGGTGGTGGTGGATACGAGGATCTGGTGTAAGGCTGATGCCTTTCTTTGTTGAAACGTGAGGATTGTTCCCGCCGACCCTTGCTGCGCCGATCCCTTCTTGCTTCTGACTGTATTGTCGTGAGCGGCTGGGTTGGTCCGTTGAGATCATCCTCATCCGCTCGTTCCTCGGCGCAGTAGGCGTTGTGAATTTCCTCCCACGTGGTGGGGGGATACTTCATGAGTCAGCTCAGTAGCTTTTTGGTTGCTCTTGAACCATATCTGCTCAGCCCATTTTGGAAGGCTGCTACCGCCATGCCTTCCGATATGTTCGTTAGGCTTATCCTTACTCTGTTGAATCTGTCCAGGAAGTCCCTGAGTCCCTCACCTGCGGTTTGCCGGACGACGAAGATGTCGTTGACCCTGGCCTCTGCTTTCTTTGCTCTTGCATGGGTTGTGGAGAATTTATCCGCCATTTCTTCATCAGAATCTGAGCCATAGTCTCCTGAAGACCCGTAATACCAATAGGACAGTTGGTGCCTGAACTGGTGCTGCTGGAGCCTGATCATAAACTAGGGTGACGGGTGGATCTGCAAATGTTGCCCTAGCTATTATGCGGGCCATACCCCTTCCCCTACCACAGCCTCAACCACATCCTTGGCCTCTAGTAGCCCCAGCTAGTGCTACTGGTGGTCATCCATCCTGACTAGTGGCACGTGTTCTCAGAATCTGTGAAAAAATAGAATAACAGAAGTTTAGTACTCAGATCAACAGATTCGCACGAAAAGAATTTGATAATCTGAAGTTTTCCTAAAGGTTCTGCAGCCTCTCAAGGATAAATACACACGTCTCTGTACCGATTCGTGAGACTTTACTAAACCTATGACTCGTGAGACCTATGTAACCTAGGCTCTGATACCAATATGTGACGACCCAAAATCTGACCCGGTCGTGATTGCGCCTATCGTGGAACTAGGCCAGCCACTTACTTCCTTTTTCCCATTTTTATTCAATTATTTACTTATGAAAACATCAATTTTTCAAAACAGAATCAAACATTTAAAATAGAAATGTCAAAAAAAGAGGAATAAAACACAATCCTAGGCCTTGTGTGTCACTAGTCACGAGCAAAACTAATACAACTATCTGACAAATACAAATCCTAAATATTTTGAATAAATCAATAAATAAAACTAGAGGAAGATAGGGAAGGAGAAGGCGGAACTGCGATCGCGAGGCAACTAACTCGCAATCTCCAGGTGGAAGTCCGTACAATATACTCAGCAGCCGCTATCATGCCCTGAGATACTTGGATCTGCACACAGAGGTGCAAAGGGTAACCTGGGTACACCAACTCAGTAAGTAACAAGTCCAACCTATTGACTGACAGGTAATGACGGACCAAACCTCAATAGTGTATTTAACAGTAAAAGGAACAGAAATGTAAACATGCGTACAGTTCAAATAAACCCAACATTAATAGAAGCCACCGATCAATAAAGAGCTCAATACTCAGAGATTTCATAAATATACCAATGCAAAGCTAGCATGATCAAGGTTTCCACTATCTCGACTCACAAATGCTCAACCACTCGATACTGTACATAGCCGTCCGGCCTAGGGAAAATCCATCCCGGAATATACATCACTAACCGTAGTCATCCAGTACCAAGGACATAGGCCAATCCAGCCTTACGGAGAAGATCTATATCCTGGTGTAGTACTGTGGACAAATCCATGTCCAGGGAAATCCATCCCTCAGTATAATCATCCACTGCACTCACTGGGGGTGTAAAGACTCCGGAGGGGCTTCTCTAAGCCCAAGCGCTATATCAATGTCAGCTAAGGCATGATCAATATCATTGCTGCGGCGTGCAGCCCGATCCCATACTGTCAATCAATACTCGGCTCTCCACCTCACTCAGTTAATACTCTCCAGTCTCATACACATGGGCTAAGATGTCATAATACAGGCCCCAACAATGATAACATATATCAAATAGCAACAAAAGAGACTAAGGCATAGTAATAATATGCATGAACAAGATTGAGTATAGAGTAAACATGAATCTAATGGCATGATAGCAACAAAACGACCTCTCAGGTCTCAACAGTATTGGCGTGGAACCTTAACATCATAATTAACATGATTTATAGGTCAATAGTTAGATCACATATTGACAACACAGATATCGATAATAAATAACACTAAGCGGCACTCTAGAATGATCCAGGCCGCATTTCTCACGGTGCACACTCATACGCCCGTCACTTGGCATAGCGTCACCTTCATAACAATCACAGAACACAACATTTGGGGTTTTGAACCCGCAATTCCAAGGTTGAAATCCTTACTTACCTCAAGCCAAGCCAAAACTCTAGCCCGCGACACCTTTTCCTCTCGAATCGACCTCCAATTGTCTCGAATCTAATCAAAACCAGTACATAACCATCAAAATATGCTAAGGGAACAAAGACCACTTGAAAATAATCAAAATACAACGCGAATCCTAAAATTAACCAAACCCACCCCCCGGGCCCACGTCTCGAAATTTGGTAAAATTCATATTAATAGATTCCTTATCTCCCCACGAGTTCATACATATCAAAACATTAAAATCCGACCACAAATAACCGCTCAAATCTGTGCTCAAAGTCTCCAATTCTCAAGCCCTAGTTTCCCAATTTTTAACCCTGAATTTTCCATACATTACAAGCCTAATCCGTGAAATAAAACCATATAAACAAGTTTTAGGTCCAACAATCTTACCTCAACGAAGTTTCCTTGAATTCCCTCTTAAAAATCCCCCCAAAAGCTCCAAAACCGACTTGGAATGGTGAAGAAATAACTCAAAATCGCGAAGGAAGTCTTTTATACCTTCTGGCCCAGGCTTTTCACTCCTGCAACCCGAATCTCACTCCTGTGGTCCCGCTTCTGCAGTCTAGAGGACCGCTCCTGCGGTTTTCACTTTAGACTTCGACTTCCGTATCTGCAATGCACTAACCGCACCTGCGCCATCGCAGGTGCGATGACTGAACCTCTTCTGCGGCTCCTTCCTTCCTTGGCCTTTTACGCTTCTGCGACTCATTTCCCGCATCTACGATGGTCGCACCTGCAGCCTCCCAACCGCAAATACGGTTATGACAGTAGTCCTAAAACTTCAGTTGCCATTTCCAAATTTCCATCTTCCTGTCAACCATCCGAAATCACCCAAGGCCCCCGTTACCTCAACCAAAGGCACAAACAAGTCATATACTACCATCCAAATATATACCACTCTTCAAAACACTTCAAATAACATCAAATTCAAGCCTAAGGTTATCAAAATCTTCCAAATTACGCTTTTGATCAAAAAGTATATCAAACCACGTTCCAATGACCTGAAATTTTGCACAAAATCCTAAATTACATGACAGTCCTAATGGAACTCTTAGAATTCCCTTCTGAACCCTATATCAAAATGTCAACTATTAACCGGAAAACGCTAAAATTCCACATTCGCCAATTCAAGCCTATATCTACTACGGACCTTTAAAACATGTTCCGATCACACTCCTAAGTCCTAAATCGTCCCCTGAAGCTATCTGAACCATTGGAATTCAAAATCTGAGCCCTTTATCACATAAGTCACCATCCGGTTGACTTTTCCAACTTAAGCTTACTCAAAAGAGACTAAGTGTCTCATTCCTTAATAAAACCTCTCCAAATTCGAACCACTCCACACGGTAACATAAAATACAGATGAAACAAGAATAAGAAGCAGAAATAGGGAAACAGAGCGATAACTCATGAGACGACAGGTCAGGTCGTCACAATTTCCAATTCCATGCGCAAATTCGTGGTCAAAATTCAAAGATACAAATTTCTAGGTTTTTCTTCAAAATCCCAAATTTCTACAAATTTTTATGTCTAAATACATTTATAAACCTTGTGTTTAACTCATAACTAGTAGAAATCACTAACCTCTGGATGATGATGGAACCCCTCTCAAAAATGCTCTCAAAAATCGCTTAAGTCCAAGTGGGGAATGAAGGAAATGAGCTAAGTAGTGGAATAATAAGCCCTTGCTTAAGACGCAGACGTCACGTTTGTGACATCTGGCTTGCAAATGCAATGATCGCATTTGCTAAAAATGTATTTCAAATGTGAAGCCAAGCCATCCCTTCCAAGGTCTCATTTACGACCAAGTTCTTCACAAATGCGAAGGGGACAACATTGCAAATGCGGCCAATTTTTCGCAAATACGAACCCTTAAAAAAATCCCCACCCTTGCAAATATGAACCCCTCCTCGCAAATACGAGTTCGAAAATGCGATCCAAAACCTTAAATTTGCAAGTCCTGCAACCCATACCCAAAAACCAGCAGAACTAGCACAACTTTTTCATCCAAAAATTGATCCGAAGCTATCCCAAAAAACACCCGAAGCCCCCGAGACCCTGTCCAATCACACAAACCACTCCCACAATATAACACAATCTTGATCGAGGCCTTAAATCACGTCAAACAATATCAAATTTATGAATCTCAACTCAATCCAAGCTTAATGAACTTTGGAACTTCAAACTTCTACATTCGATGCCGAAACCTATCAAATCACGTCCAATTGACCTCAAATTTTGCGCATAAGTCACATTCGATATTACAGACCTAATCCAACTATCAGAATCTAAATCCATCCCCGATATCAAAAAGTATACTCCCGATCAAACTTCTCAAAAACCTTTAATATTTTTAACTTTTGCCAAATGACCCCGAAATGACCTAGGACCTCCAAATCCACATCCGAACGCGCTCCCAATACCAGAATTACCATACAGAGCTATTCCCAGAATCGGAATCCCAAACAGTCATTGATCACATTGAAATGCACTTCAATCCAAATTTATGAAACTCTTCCAAAAGGCTAACTTTGCACAATAGGCGTCGAAACGCTCCCAGGTCATCCAAAACCCGATACGTATATACTCCCAAGTCCAAAATTACTATACGAACCTCTTGAAAGTTTCAACCTGTTTTTGATGTCGTTTACTCACATATCCAACCTTAGTCAATTCTTCCAACCTAAAGCTTCTGAAATAAAAAATTTCTTTCTAAATCAACTCTAAACTTCATGAAATTCAATTCCGACCATACGTACAAGTCATAATACCTAAAACGAAGCTACTCAGGACCTAAAATGGTTGAACGATACTTTAGAGCTTAAAACAACCGATCAATTCATTACAGGCTGTCTAAAACTGTGTATTTATAATCGCATTTGTTAGGGCAACATCCAGAATTTCCTAATTCACTTTCCTATTTTAAACTTTCTGTTATTTACTCATAGAACCCAAATTCTGACCTTTTCCTTTTGTAGAGACATCCCTCTTTCCTCTTTCCTAGAAGTTTCTTTAAGCTTTAACATAAAGATTCCTAAAGTTTCAAATACTAAACTATCACTTTATACCCCTGTAATTAAAATTTTCCCTCTCCCAAAAGGCCTGGGCTTCCCAACAAATGACTTATTACCTAAATTCTAAACGGACTCCAACCAATTGGGTCTGCTCACTAACAAAACAAACCCAATAAGCTAAAGCAGACATTAATTGACAGAAATAGCCATCTCAGACTCAATTAGAATCAACAAACTAAACCAGCCTAAAAATGTAATTAACCTAATTCAAAGCTGCAAGTAGTTAGCAATCAAAATATGCAAATCGGGATTATTAACTAGTGCATAATCAAACAAAGAGAAGCTACTCAACATTTCAAGCATCAACAAATAAATTAAATTGTCATGAAGTAAAGAAGAAAGAGATACACCTCAATGGAACGTGAATTGGAATGACAAGGTTTCAATTACTCTGACCAATCGAAACTCGGCTGACAAAAATTTGGCGACTTCGGAATGAATCAAACCAACGTCAATCAATTGATACACGTGGGTTCTAGGTCAAAACGAGTTGAAATCACTATAGAAATTGGAAAATGGAAAAATTTAGGTTTTTTGGAATTTAGATCTGTTATTCTATGTTTTTGAGAAAGTTTTTTGGGAAATTGTAGGTAGATTTGGGATGAGGAGAGGTTGGGGAGTGTAGGGTGAAGTTATGGAGTGATTTGGAGGTTGGCCGTCACTGTGGGGCGATTTCTGGCGGCGACTTTGAAGGGAGTGAGAGCGATGAGGGAGATGAGGGAATAAATGGGGTCTCTAGGGTTTGGGGGGTTTGTTAGGACAGTTATAAGGGGATGGGGGATTGAGTTCGGGGTCGTTGTATTAAAAGAGATGAACGGTTGTGATTGTTTTAAACCAAAACGGCATTATTTGGTATTCGAAGGGGATGGGTTGGACGTGTCTGAGAAGATTTGGGCCACCTAAAGCTGGCCCAACTTTGGAACCTAAAGAGAACAACCCCATTACTCTTTATTCAATTTTTCAAACATAACCAAATTAAAACTATTTGAAACTATTTTGCAAAAATGACCTTATTAGAAATTAAACTAATTTAAATTAAAATTGAACTATTTAAAAATCCCCTTTTTATGATATTCAATTATTAACTATGAAATTAATATGTAATTAAATCCTAAAAATTTAATTAAAACCTAAAATTCTATGAAATAAAGATTTGAACATTTTTGTGCCCCCCTCCCCCCCTTTTTAATTATTATTTTAAGATATTAAATATGCACCAAAAAGCAAATAAATTTATACAAACAAATAAAGAGAAATTACTAGAAATTCTATAAAAATAAAAAACAACTAAAAACTACTATTTGTGGATTTTTTAGGAGTATTTTTGTATGGCAAGACTAATGTGTTCACAACGGCCCCTCATTTCTCGGAAACATGAAGAGTTTTCGGGCAAAGATAAAGTGAGCAACTACGAGCAATTATCGCCCATTTGACATTCCATGGGAAACATTTTGAAAAAGTTTGACCGAACCTTGCTTCCGAGGTTGCCTAAATATCATTGGCTACAACGGAACCAAGTTAGTGTATTTCTGAAAATTTTGGTAGATGAGACTACCGAAAAAGCTGTGATTTTACTGTTGTTACTACTTGTCGAACTCCTTATTATACCAAAATCAAAATTAAAATAGACTAAACAAGCCTATCATCTATGAGTTACAAGATTCCTATCTATAAGTCTTTCGAAGCTTGATCTTGAGTCTTGACTGGTTCATCACACAAACTTTGATCTGAACCTTGATGTTTGCTAGTTGTAGGTGCCAGTTCGCTCTCGTATGGATTCTTTTGATCAAAATGGGAAATACAATGCTTGTAATTTCAATCATGTCTTGAGCAGTTCACGTATTTCCATCCAATTCTGCATTTTGGATTTACTTTTTTTTCTGTTATTTATTCTAGATTGAGACTTCTTTTTTGGTTATCTCGAACCATGTGCCTCAAGGTAAACCTTCTCAGACACCAAAACAAACAAACAAAATTTTTCTGCCCTATTTTTTACTAGGAAAATTTCGTAATTTATTGTAACAAAAATTCTAAACTAATTCATTTTTTAAATCAATAAAAGGTTAGGAATGATGTAACCTGAGGAGATCAAGATTATTCTTTTTTTTTTGAATAATTTTCCTTTATTATCAAAATAATATCCCAACTAAGGATTGATGTACCTTATGTTGGAAAAATGCGGCTAGGGATTTGTGTACCCTATATTAACAATGATATCAAGAAGTGGTGTACCTGGCATTTAAGATCAAATCAACTAGGAAGTGGTGGACCACACGTTTGAAAACACAACTAGGGATTGGTGTACCCTATACTGGTAAGGAGACTAGGAGTGGTGTACTTATGTCTAGGAAAGATATTAGGGAATGGTGTACCCTACATTTAAGATCAATTGGTAATGATATCAAGGAGTGGTGTTCCCTGCATTTCAACGCGACTCAAATAGGGAGTGGTATACCCTATTTTGGAAAACATAGGTATGGGCTGGTGTACCCTATACTGGTAAGGAGACTGGGAAGTGGTGTACCCTATGTCTAAAATATCTTCAACTAGTGAGTAGTGTACCCTACATTGGAAAACACAGCTAGAGATTGGTGTGCCCTATACTGGTAATGAGACCAGGGAGTGGTGTACCATATATCTAAAATATCATCAACTAGGAAGTGTTGTACCCTATACTGGAAAATACATCCAGGGATTGGTGTACCCTAATATGGTAAGGATACTAGGGAGTGGTATACCTTATGTCTAGGAAAGATATCAGGGTGTTGTGTACTCTGTGTTTCAGATCTATCAATAAAGATATCAGGTAGTTTTGTACCCTGCATTTAAGATCAATCAACTAGGGAGTGGTGTACATTATGTTAGCAAACACAACTAAAGATTGGTGTACCCTATACCGGTAAGGAGAGTAGGCAGTGGTGTACCATATTTCTAGGAAAGATATCAAGGAGTGGTGCACCCTGCATTGAAGGTCAATTAGCAATGATATTAGGGAGTGGTGTACCCTGCATTTTAGCTCGACTTAACTAGAAAGTGTTGTACCCTATGTTGGAAAACACAGCTAGGGATTTGTGTACCCTATACTGGTAAAGAGATGGGAGTAGTATACCCTATGTCTAATAAATATATCAGGGAGTGATATTTCCTGCATTTTAACTCTATCAATAAAGATATCAGGGAGTGGTGTAACCTGCACTTAAGATCAATCAACTAGGGAGTGGTGTACCCTATATTGGCAAACACAACTAGGGATTGGTGTATCCTATACTGATAAAGAGACTAGGGAATGTGTACCGTGTGTCCAAATTACATCAATTAGGGAGTGGTGTACCCTAAGCAGGAAAATGTAGTCAGGGGTTGGTGTACCCTATACTACCATGATTTTTAATTTTCTTTCTTTTCTTTCTTCTTTTTATAAAGAGAATGAATAAAATGGGGGAAAAGAATTTCGATATAACTTCCTTTTTAGAGTTGTTGCTACAGATCTGTTTCTAGCCTCCGCGCAGATTTGTTTTGGTTGCACCTGATTCTTGTAAGGATGCTTTTGGATTCCACATGTTTTCCTGTTTTTCAAACAAAGAACAATTGTTAGTTTGAAACGGTGGTTAGTTTTGCGTCCTTGAGTATTTTAGTCACTTGATCTCGACCCAGCTTCTTTGATGATGATTTCAACTGCAATTGGTTGTTTCCTGAATACCGATTGCACTTCTGGCCCCGGAGAACCTTTGGCTTTTCCAATTTTGCCATGATGGTTGGTTGCGTGGGACTTAACATTTTTCAACTTTATTTTGACTTGATAGACATTTTACTTATGACTTATTTCTTCCAAGTTTTAATTTCAGAGAATTGGGGAACATTTGACTTTTCAAAGACAAGACGGTTAGTCATGTAGGACTCAACCTTTTTAACTTCCTTTTTCCCTTGTAGGCACTTCAATTTGATTTCCTTCTTCCAAATTTTTTTATTTTTAAGCACTGGCCAATACGGCCAGTCGGGATTGACTTGATGTCCTTGCCAAGGCTGGGAGACTTTTGAATATATCAGCTTATGTCTAATGAGATCCTTGTAAATCAGTCTTGCCATTTCTTCTTTGCCTTAGTTACGGAACAAAGTTATCCCGAAAGGTATTCAAAGGAAAACAATAGAGAATGGATTTAAAATAAGGTTTCCATTTCGGGGAACAGAAAAACGGTCTTATCTTGGAATACATGCTGAATTCAATGAACATGACATGCCTTCTGGACTGGATGTCTGACCTATATAAACTGTCTTGACTCTTAGCAACTCATCACAACTTTTGCCTTGAAACCAAGAAACCTTTCCCGGGACTCTATTGATGCAATAGCTATGAGGATCCTTTATCGATTAGTAGTTTCCTTTCCGAGTTTCTACCAGCTGACCTCGCTCATTTCTCTTCTCACCAGCATCTTATAGTTCCCTTTCTTGGTTTTTACTAACAAGACTCTCATTTTTATTTTCTCTACTCACCGTCACCTTACAGTGACCTTGAGGGTTTTCACCAATAAGAGTCTCTCATTTTATTTCTCTTATTATGGTTGCATCAGATCCAAGCAACTGCATTCCTCAATTTTCAAACATTCCCGCCGGTTGATCAGAAGGACTTGAAAAGGGTTTTAGTAAAAAAAATTTGGATTGAATTACAACTTTGGAACCTTTAAGTCGAAACCATCACCAAAACATTATAACAGCTACCCAGATCTCATTTTGGGGGAATGTGGTTTTGTTTTGGTGTGACCAAACGCCGGAGAGAGAGGCTGTCTACGTATCATTTTGGAATCAAGTCGAACATAGTTCAATTGCATGAACGTTTTTTTTTATTTTCTTTTTGTTTTTTCTTTTGTTTTCTGCTTATTCTCTTTTTTCATAATTTTTTAATTTTTCCTTTTTCTTTTTCTTTGCCTTTTTCTTTTTATTTTTCTTTCTTTCTTTGTCTGTTTTTTAAACACCTTCTGGTTACAAAGAGGGTAATCAAAGAATGGTAACCGACTCAAACGGTTGGCCAAAACGGTTAATGGTGTTTGCGTAGCCAGAATGAAGCCTTCGTTATTTCAATTAGAGAACATTAATTATGCACAGAGTCTCAAAAGTAGTACCTTGACTGCATCCGCATTGAAAGCTATCTCGGGGACATTTCCTTCGATGTCTCCCAAATACAACACTCTCTTTGGCAAAACTCTTGTTATGACGTATGGACCTTTCCAATTTGAGTCGAATTTACCTTTACCTTCCTCAGGATACGGAAGAATACGCCTCAAAACGAGTTGGCCCACTTCAAATATCCTGGGCAGAACTTTCTTGTTGTAGGCACGGGTCATTCTTTGTTGCTACAACTACTCGTGGTAAGATGTGGCCATTCGCTTTTCATCAATCATAGTCAATTATTCCAACCTGGTTTTGACCCATTCATAATCCTCAATCTCAACTTCAACAATGATCCAAATAGAGGGAATCTCAACTTTTGCGGGTATCACGACTTCGGTGTCATAAACCAATAAGTAGGGAGTTGCCCTAATTGATGTGCGTACAGTTGTGCGATATCCCAATAGTGCAAAAGGCAACATTTCATGCCATTTTCTAGAACCCTAAACCATTTTCCTGAGGATCTTTTTAATGTACTTGTTTGCAGCTTCAATGACGTCGTTATCTTTGGGCCGATAGGGGTAGAATTACGATACGTAATTTTAAATTTTTCCCAGACCTCCCCCATCAAGTGGTTGTTCAGATATGCAGCATTGTCTGTAATGATAGGTTTAGGAATATCAAACTACTACTCTCTTAGTGACTTCTTCGAAGTGAAGGCTTTGACCCAATTTGTGAAATAATCAATGGCAACAAAGATGAATATGTGCCTATTTGAAGATTTCAGCTCGATTGGCCCAATAACATCCATGCCAGGCAACGAATGGCCAAGGTGCTGACATAGGATGTAACTCTAAAGGTGGTGCATGAATCAGGTCATTGTGTTTCTAACATTGATGGAATTTTCGTACAAAACTAAAATAATATTTTTCCATGCTCGTCCAATAATAACCTGCCCTAGAGGATTTTCTTTGTTAGGAGATACCCATTCATGTGATGCCCACATACTCTCGTATGCACTTCATTCATGATCCTTTCAGCTTCTTGATAATCTATGCACCTCAACAGATTCAGATCTGGAGTTCTTTTGTAAAGGATATCTCCACTCAAAAAAATTGCTTGCAAGCCTTCTGATAGTTATATTTTGATTTCCACAGGCGTGCTCATGATATTCTTTTGTTTTCAAGAACCTTTTGATACCATGGCTAATCATCTAGCTCTATTTAAATTGCGTTACAATAACCATGACTTTCTCGAACCTGAATTTCCACTAGGTCAATATGAATATTACCCGGGTATGGTAGCATGAGGCCAAATTAGCTAGTGCATCTACCATATCATTGTGGAAAATGGGAATATACTTGTACTCGACTGAATTAAACCATTTACCAAGGTCTTCCACATGTTTCCTGTACGGGATGAGTTTGATGTCTTGAGTTTCCCATTCACCTTAGACTTGCCGAATAACTAAATCAGAATCGCCCATGATTAATAACTCTTGTACATCCAGATCAACCGCCATGTTCATACCTATGATGCATGCTTCGTACTCAACAATGTTGTTTGTGCAAAAGAATCGAAGTCGGGATGTGGCCAAGTAGTGTTGACCTATGGCTGAGATCATAATTTCCCTAATCCCTACACCTTTATTGTTTACAGTCCCATCAAAGAACATTTTCTAGGTTTTGATATTCTCTAAAATTCAACCGAGTTTACTTTCTCGTTCAGAAAGTAAGTGCTTAGCGGTATTCATCGTCAATCGGGTTTTCAGCGAGATGATCCGCCAAGGCTTGAGCTTTTATCGTCGTGCGAGTGACACAGACAATGTCAAACTCGGTGAGCAGCATCTGCCATTTTTCTAACCTTTCAGTGTGCATTGGATTATGGAATATGTACTTCAAAGGATCCATTCTGGTTATAAGGTATGTTGTGTAAGCCAACAAGTAGTGTCTCAGCATTTGGGCGACCCAAGTTAGGGTGAAACAAGTTCTTTCCAACAAACTATACTTGGCTTCATAACTGGTGAACTTCTTTCATAGATAATATATAACATGTTCTCTCTTCCCGATTACATCGTGTTATCCCAGGATACATCCGAAAGAATTTTCCAGGACTGTCAAATATAAGAAGAAAAGTCTTCCTGGTTCGGGTGGAACCAACACCGGTGGATTTGATAGATATTCTTTGATTTTATCAAAAGCTTCTTGATACTCATCTATCCATTTTATTGCGGTGTGTTTCTTCAACAACTTGAATATGGGCTCACAAGTGTGGTAACCTGAGTGATGAATCTGCTGATGTAATTCAGTCTCCTTAGCAGACTCGTGACCTTTTTCTTTCACTTTGGAGGTGGAAAATCCCAACTAAATATTATATATGTCGGATCTAACTCGATACCCCTCCGACTGACTATAAACCCCAGAAGTTTCCCTGACGGATCTCCGAATGCACATTTAGCTGGGTTTAACTTCAAATCATAGTTGCGCAACCTCTCAAAGAATTTCTTCAGATCTCACACATGGTCTTCTTGAATTGTAGACTTAAATGATCACATAATCCACATATACCTCAATCTTTTGATGCATCATATCATGGAAGATTGCAGTCATAGCTCTTATATAGGTTGCCCCAGCATTTTTTAGACCAAAAGGTTTGACCCTGTAACTGTAATTGGCCTATGGAGTGGTGAAAGCAGTCTTTTCAGCATCTTCTTCATCAATCAGAACATGGTGATACCCAGCATAACAATCTATGAAAGACTATATCTCGTATTTAGCACAATTGTCAACAAGAATGCGGATATTTGGAAATGGAAAGTTTTACTTGGGACTCGCCGTCTTCAAATACCGATAATCAACATAAACTTAAATTTTTCTTTCTTTCTTTGGAACCAGTAGCACATTAGCCAGCCACGTGGTGTATCGGACCACTAGTATCGTACCGACTTTTAGTTGTTTGGTGACTTCTTCCTTAATTTTATCACTGATGTCAGTTTTGAACTTTCTTTCCTTCAGTTGGACGGACGGGTAGCCGGGATAGGAAGGCAATTTATGTACCACCAAATCAACACTCAGCACTGGCTTATGATCATAAGACCATTCAAACACGTCTTTGAATTCAAACAAAAGTTGGATCAAGGCATCTCTAGTTCGCTCGTCAGTGTGCATGCTTATCATGGTTTCTCAAATCTCTTCTAAATTGCCCAAATTAACTAGCTCGGTTTCATTTAAGTTTGTCTTAGGCTAATTCTCGATTTATCTCCCTAAAAGCCTAATTTTCTTCATATTCTGGCTCTTGATTCATTATTTCAAAGTAAGACAGCATTTTAGGATCTGAGCATGAAGTCCACAAGCATGTCATGTTATTTAAATTAATATTATTAGAACTAAAAAGAAAAAGATAAAAAAAATAGGAAAATCAAAACAAAGGAAAAGAGATATCTATTAATGAAAAAATATTGATTTCATCTCATTGAATCGAAAGATAGGAGGGTTTACATTAGAATTAAAAGGTAGTAAATAAAAACATTCAAGTTACACCCTGAAATAACTCGTAATGCTGAAAAAATGGCAAGACTGCACTATCGGGATTCCCTCCTGACGGGGAATAGGGTAGCCTCTCAGTTCTGAAGCTTGAAATCTAGTCCTATATATTGCACCTCGGCACGACTAGTGCCTTCCCTTGATTGGATCGTGTTGGATTCATATAGCATTTGTTTAAAAGGTCCACAGATATCATCAATTTCTTCAGCCGTGAAGGCCTCTTCTTCTTCCTCCACATGCTTTTATTTGACAAATGATCGAGCGAGATGTATATGGGCTGGGACAGGACCCACCCATTTTATTTTCCCATTTTATTCTCTGGGGCATTGAAAGAGGACAAATATCCACCCTAGACCCTCCATCAAGCATTACCCTTTTTCACATAGTGTCCCTCACATTTAATAGTCGGGAGGAGGTCTTTGTCGCGGGCAGCTCCCTCTGCAGGAAAATCATCATGGCTGAATGTGATCTTATTGACCTAAAAAATCCTTTTGGCCATCCTTTCCAATTGTTCGACAGTAGTTTTAACTGGGACATACGCTGCATTAAAAGTTTTGAGGAGCATTTTTTTGTGTTTATCTGAACTCAATAGTAGAGATAAGAGTGAGATCTGGGAGAAAGTCTTCCGGAGTTGGTCAACTATTCAGTACTTTGAAGTTTTCATCTTCTTAAAGAACTCCTCTACTTCTTCATCATGGGTTTCTTAGGTGACATATGTTTTTCCCGATTCTGTTTGTATTTCCTTAGTGTATCCGGGATATAGTACCTCCTAACCCGATTCATCCCATTTACTTCCCCCATAACTTCTTTCCCTTTGTAAGTGAAAACTGTCTTGCTATAATTCCATGGGACTGTGGTAGGATATTTCATAGGACTCTATAGTGCGAGACTGATAACCACGAGCTCAGTTAGACTTGGTGAAATTACCGTCCCCGTGCCACATACTTTCCTTTCGGTGTAAACAACCTTGACACGTTCAATGTAACTTTCCTTTCATCGGCCTAAGGAACCGGAGCTACTTTCTTTTCGATTTTGGCCAGTTTTGGTGCTACTTTGAGTCCTCTGAATTAGCGATGACAACAAATAACCTTCAGAGTTGGGTCAAATTCTTTGTCTTCACAGATCATATTGATAATTGGCCTGTTATTATGCTCTTATAAGGGATTATTGGTCATATTAGGGACCTCCTCGTCCCTCAACACAATTCTTCGCTTCAATCAAGTCTTTGACCGCCATCTTGAGGGTCCAAAATTTTCTATATCATGGCCTACCACCCCTCACATATGGCATCCACCATATATGTTGGCGACTCGAGATTTGGCTATTTTGGAGCTACAGGTTCTAATAAACCCAATTGGATTAACTTCTGGAGCAAACTCGAGTAAGATTCATGAATAGGAGTGAAAATGTTTATCCTGGGAGGTTCTCAGTGATGTGGATTGTATTGGGTTATATTGTGTGGTGGGCGAGGATTATATGGAGCTTGGTAAGGACGATTATTTCTAGGAGATGGAGCTCAGTTTCGGTTGTAGCTTTGTTGGGGCTATATGTAGGGTTGTGCATTCACCACCGCATATGGAGGCGGTGACACAACGTATGCAGCGTCATGGTGTGGGTAGTAATGCTGTGGGGTTCATGGTGGCATATAAGAATGGGTTAGTGATTGGTGAGACCCCCTTGAGCTTGAAGCTATCATGGCTCCCTCTTGTCTCTTATTCTGATTGGCCAGACCCCCTAAGCCATTCTCGATGGCTTGTGATGTATATTTAAGGGTTGCCTCACTTAATAATCGTCCTATTTTCAACCGTTTCTCATCCATTTCCCAATTTTTATGGCTTCAGCAAATGGTTTTCCCATTACGAACATCATGTTCTGGAAATAATCAGCCTCTTGGGCTTGCAAGAAAATCGTGGCCATTTCTATCTCATCCATCGGTGGCTTCACACGGGCGGCCTGCTCGCGCCACTTAACAACATTCTCACGAAAAGTTTCCATAGATTTCTTCTTTAGATTAGATATAGAATTTTCATCTGGAGCCATATCCTTATTGTATTGAAATTGGCAGACAAAATCTCTAGCAAGGTCATCCCATACTTGCCAGTGAGCAATTTCCTGGTCCATGTACCACTCATAAGCGATTCCTGCCAGACTCTCTTCGAAGTACACTATCAGAAGTTCCTCTTTTCCACCATTACCTCTTAGCTTATTGCAATACCTCTTCAAATGGGTGATCAGGTCTCTGTCCCGTCGCACTTTTCAAATTTCGGCATTTTGAAACCTGCTGGCGAATGAACATTTGGAAACATGCACAAGTATGAGTATGAGACACTTATTTAGCCACTTAGGCCCTGCATGTTCTTCAAGCTCTTCTGCAAGACTTTCATTTTTTGAGCCATTTCTTCCTGCTCGGTATTTTTGACTGTTCTTTCTAGTTCAACCAGAAACTCATACTATGGTTGTTGGGCGTACGAGTCCGGAGTGACATAAATCGTATCATGCTAAAATTGTGGACCTTGGAAAGTGAATATTGGGGGTTCAAAAAATGACCTAGGCACAGTTGGTCACGTCGCGGTGAAGACCGGTGCGACGAAGAACAATGTTGGAGGTGCACTGGAAATTGGCACCTGGGGACAAACCATAAAAGGCTTTCCAGGACCGTTAGATGGCATTGGAGGGTACCCGTATGGGATGAAATGGTTGGAAATGAGGAATTGGTAGATCCACCCGACCTTGGGATCAACTCAAGGAAACCAGGATTTGCACTTGGCAGTCCCCTACCATTAGACTAGGCATCCCATATTTTTATTATGCAAAGACGCAACATCC
The DNA here is from genome assembly GCA_026770625.1 of Nicotiana glauca. NCBI lineage: Eukaryota > Viridiplantae > Streptophyta > Magnoliopsida > Solanales > Solanaceae > Nicotiana > Nicotiana glauca. The sequence continues at coordinate 239,171 of MU753605.1, forward strand.
TGTTCTCTTCGGCAGTTGCTGATTCAAGTTGTGGAATAATCAATGCTGGGCTATCCTTAGGATCGATGGTTGGTAGATGAATTTTGTTGGCTATAAAGACTTTGCCTTTAGATCTTGTGAAGTATGGATGAGAAGCTAGATTACCAACAAGAACTAACCACCTGAATAAAACTTGGCTAATGATACGCACAACAAAATTGTTAGTTTTAAAACATTTAAAAGATAGATTTCAAACATTGGGATGCAATGCACCTGAACAGTTAAATGCTTCTACTATGTGATTGCAAAGGTTGAGTGTACCCAACCTTTCAAAATGTTCATACTTTTTTCTTCCACTTCTCTATCTTTTTTTCCTTTCGTTTTGTCACTCCGGGTTTTTCTCTTCTTTTTCTGCCACTCTTTTCTTTTAATTTATTTTATCTCAATAATTCTCTCTTTTTTGTTGATTTTTTGATTAGATTAGTTATGGCTATGATTGCATCCGATGGGGATTGCCTACGTATCATGACACTGCATGAATTTTACCATTACGTAGTTCCGGGGATTAAATGTAAAATGAAAGCAAATAAAATTTATGTGGTTTTTAAATATTTAATTAATAATTTTTTGGGGCGGTTTCCATTATAAATATTCGAAGACATTGTCCACTGACTTTAAAAGTAAAACCATAGAGATTTGAAGGAAAATAACAACAGACTCGAAATGGACGAATGACAAACAAACTTGACGCGAGAAAAGGTAAACTATAGACTCGATGACTGGACAATTAAAAATATACAGAAGACTCTCAAACGTTATTCCAGGGCCTGGTTTACATTACTTGATCTCAGCGAAGTGACAGCTTGCAAGCTCATCCTGAAGGAAATCTAAGTCGGCCATGACATGGCGAGTGAAAGACAACACTGAAGCAAATAACATAGATCTAGTCATATTCTCACACTCATTACATTTCATTGCAGTGTAGTCAAAAATTGCTTTAATTCTAAGCTTAATAGCACCCTTCTCTTGGATGAATTGTCCAATCTACTATTCTCGGACTTCCACTACTTGCATGGCCCTGTTGTTTCAGTCTTGCAAATTCAGCATTCTCTCTTCCAATTTGTTAATCAATGTATAGCAATGCTCTCTCTGTCTGTCTTGAAGCCTTTTACCTATTGACCCATTTCATTTTCGAGAGCGGCCAACTCTTCCTTAATCCCGCGACTTTTTTGTTGTAACTTTGCTTTGCCTGGCGGGCTAACCTTGTTCGTTCTTCTGTGTCTTTCCCAATTGGAACATCCTTGCTCGAGCTTTTGCTAAATCTTTCTTGGCCTTTGTTAAATCAACCACATAGTAGTGTACTTTTTGCCTCAAGTTGTCCATGATTTTTTGGTCCCTTTCACTTCTTACAAGCGTCTCAGGGGCTATTCTTATTTCCTAGAGTTGAGCTCGGGGGGCTTTATTTTCTTGAGCCAACATTTTCTTTTCTCCATCTTCGACTGCTTGTAAACCACTTTCAAACATAATGGTTTTGACCTGATTCTCCAATTTGCTGATGGTGGCCCGGTATTCCATCTCTTTGACTAACCAAGCCCAATGCTCTTGCGTTGTATCAACAAATTCCTAGACATGGGGCCTTTTACCTGGCCTTTCAGATGCAATCATTCATGAATCCCTTTCCATACCAAGCAGTATACTAGGTACAACCTCGACCTTAGATAAATCATGTACTCGGGTGTTTGCCACCAAATACTGGCATTCGCTCCAAATTTGACGGACCATATCTTCTGGAAATTGAGCATCAAGGTCCACATCTTTGGAAACTGTCTAACATCTTCCCAACTGCCACAAAACCTTATACGAGACATATGGCTGGATACTGCGGAAACCCATCAACAAGAAATAAGGGCCGGTAGCCGGCATATGAATAATCTCATGGATAGGAAACCAACCCAATGTCCATTCTTTCTGATCCGCGGTCAAAGAACGAAGGTGGGTGATCCAATTCCCGAATCCCTCTGGCATTATGAATCCTGTCACTTGCATACCAAATTCCTTGACGCATATTTTCTCGGTAGAACCATAGTTCATGTATCGGGGAAGGAGACAAAGGTTCTCGATCATCTATAGCTGTAGTAACAAACTGCACCCCTCAAAATATTTGGCTCTGGTCTTAAATAAGTTCAAGGCACGGATTATATCTGATAAAATCGTAGGTGCGAGGGTGTTTTCTGTCTGGTTAGTCAAAACATGGACGATCCTGGCTAGATGTAGGTCAATGTGTCCATCCTCTCTTGGAAACACCAAAATGCCTCAAAATGCCACATGAAGGCAAAGCATCTGTGCACCTCCCACTTCGGCTAGTTACTTTTATTGTAGAGTCCTCTTTCAAGGTTCTCAAATCCTCCTTGATACCCGTACCGCTGGTATATAAAATGAAGAATGCAAACTTCACCTGCCAGACTTTCTGTCTTAATCTGTTTATGTATTTTCAGTGAATATAGAAACTTATGAGGAGTGATAGTCGTTGGAGACAACAAATACTTGTGCCTCAATCCTTCTATACTCCCATCATAGCATGTCATTTCTTCCAAAGTAGATGTGAGCTCAAAATCAAATCACTTCTAGGCTGAATTTTCAATAATCCGTTGAGCGATATTGTCCTTTTTTTTCCCAAATATTCCCACCACATATGGAGTGTCAGTAGGATCTGGTCCACAACCCTCACAGGTAAATGTTGAACAGTGCTCATTCTGCACATTAATAAGGTGATTGGGTTAAAACAAGTGAAATTATTTTTTTAAACCTGACCATAAAACATTAATTTTGCAAACCCTAGTCAAAATAAACATGGCTACTTTTGCCAATATAGCCTTTCGGCATTTCGAAAAGGAAGACTTTAGTGTTGTGCTTGCTAAGTGGCCTAAAATTTGGAAAACGGACCATATGTGGCTCTTTTTGCAAAAATGGCCTTCCGGCGTTCCGACGGGATATTTCTAGCTATTTGGACAAAAACAACGTCACCAGGCTTTATTTTCAATAATTTTACTACATTTCACATTTTTGGTTACTTTTGCAAAAGCGAGGCCGAATCCAATGAAGGTTACCTATGTATCTCACATCCAGTGAGAACATACCCAGGGCGAACCCAATGAAGGTTACCTTGCTTTTTCTTTTTTTTTAGAATTTCAGCAGAGTTTTGAGATTTTTTAAATATTTGGATTTTTCAAAAATCGGTAAATTTTCTCTCCTACCTCTCACTCTTGTTCTTGTCGATTTTCTTTTCCTATTCTAGAAACCTGCTAACATGCAAGCGGAAACAAATAAATTCCCAAGTAGAACATAAAATGCATCATGATGGTCTTTTAATTTGGGTACACCTGTCCTAAATGGACCAAACACATGTGTTCAGTCCCTAAGTTAAATGCACTTGATGCATAAAAAGCCAGGTCTAGAACAACACACCCCAGGATTTAAACCTAGAATAACATAACCTCATGTCAGATCCCTAGTAGGAAACCGAGTAAACAACTCGAGCAGAGATGGGGCACCGTACCAGGAACCAAAAGGCCATCCAGCTTTGTAACTGATCTGATCCTCGTTCTAAATTAGTGGTGTGACACTCTAACAAAAAAGAAGCCACGTCAGCATGCGCTTCCTAGAAGATTTAGAAGACTCAAAGAGAAGAAGAGCGGCGTAACAGTTTATACACAGTTCACGACAATATCAAAGAGGTAAAAATGACAATTAGCACATTAGGCTCAAACCAATAATATCAAGAAATCATAAGTAACCAAGAATAATAGTTATCTAACTTAAATTCTAAACCGTGAACCAAAGATTCTAGGTTCATTCCTCAGCAGAGTCGCCAGAGCTGTCACACCTCCTTTTTTCGAAGATAATGAGTGTTTCCAATTAAAGTAATATTATTCGAAATGGGATTAGTTATTTAATTAGAGTTGCCAATTGAAATATTTATTTTGGTTCCCCAAGTCACCGGTTTATTCTAAAATACCAAATCGAGGAAATTGACCCTATTTATCACCCTCGAACACAGAAGACTGGGTACGAAATTTGGTTAACCCGGTAGAAGGTGTGAGACACTCCCGAGTTCCGTAATTTTAGCACGGTCGTTTACCAATTAATATTTGACTTTATTATCTGGGTTATTATATATTTAAAACCTTTTATATGTTACTGCTTCTATAATGTTTTTAATTATTTTAAACAATTATGAAGTTTATTTAAACAAGTCATTGTATCGCGCACTTGTTTTTATACACATCACAAATCAGGCTATGTGAAACATACCCGTGATTCACAACATCTTTATTCTAATTATTTGAACTTGTGGTCAAGTCGCATGAATGTGTACTTGAGTTGGGATTTACGTGTCATGACTATTACATGGGAACCAAACCCATAATCACGATGATTTATTAATCGCGCATAAACCAAGCTATGAATGTTTATAAGTTGCTTAACTTTCTAAGGTTTAGATTGTTTGAAGGTCACTAATTATGGTAAAAGGAACTGTTGGAGTCAAGATTTTATTCATTCATATGGATAAAGAACATCGGTACGTTTAATTCAAATTAAGAGTTTGCGATGATTTTTAGTTCACTGATCCGCTGTTGGAAATTTCACTGGAGTCTACACATTTGGATTACCATGAGATGAAAAACCATAATGCAAATAAATATTCCAACTACGGATTTCAACAAGTTAAAATCAAAGATATTAGCTTACTTATATTATTAGTCCACGTTAAAGTGAGAAACAGGTCTATTATTGTTCCGACCCCAAAACGAACCCGATCGTGATGTCGTCTATTGTGAAACTAGGCAAGCCGACACATTTCAAAGTAGTTCAACATTTTATTTAAAACTTAAATAATAACCTTTTCAACTGAAATTCTATAAAAGAAACATAAATGTGGAAAATAAAAGTCCGACCTCGGGTGTCACTAAGTCATGAGTAATACTACAATCATTCTGAAACATAACAAAACATAAAACAATCTGGAAATAGTCAAAGTACACTAGAAGAAAGATAAAGAAGGAGAAAGGCAGAACTGCGATCACCAGGCAACTACCTCGCTATCTCCGTGATAACCCGCGACTGGAGTAGTGAACAACTACTATCGTACCTCGAGATACCTGGATCTGCACACAAGGTGTACGGGTAACACGAGTACACCAACTCAATAAGTAACAAGTCTAAATTATGGACTGACAGGTAGTGACGGACTAAACCTCAACAAGTAATACAATTAAGCTGTACAATAAAGTAGGCATGCTTGCAGTTCAAGTATTTAGCTCAACAGTAAGTAAATACAATCTTAACAGTGTAAAGTATGAAGCTTAGAAAATCTCTACGTACCAATGTACAGAAATGATGAAAATGTACCATGTACCTCCACTCTCAAGTACTCAACCCCTCGGTATTGTATATGGCCATCCGGCCCAGTGAAGATCCATCCCAGAATATATACACATCACTGACACAGTCACCCAGTACCGAGGAAGGCCATTCCAGTCCTATGGAGAAGATCCATCTCCAAGTATAAGTACTTTGGACAAGATCCATAGCCAAGGAAGATCCATTCCTCAATAATATCAACTACGCTCACTAGGGGTGTGTAGGCTCCGGAGGGGCTCCTTTCTGTCTAAGCGTTATAACAAGCCAACGAAGGCACAATCAATACTCTGTTGTGGCGTGTAGCCTGATCCCATAACTGTCACTCATATTCACGCTCTCGGCTTCACTCAGGCATCACTCTCCAGTCTCACACACACGGGCTCACAATGCCAATAGACTAGCTCGAAACAATGGTATGATGTGCCAAATAATAATAACCGAGTCTGGGAGATGATATGATAAGCATGAATAAGACTGAGTACAGAGTATCAATGAAGCTAATGATATGATCGCAAGAAACGACCTCTCGGGTCTCAACAGTATCGGCGTGAAGCCCTGAGATAGTAGTTAGCATGATTACAACTCATTAACTAAATCACATACTTACTACATGGATATCAACTAGAAAGAGTCAGTAAGTAGTGCCATGGAATAATCCAGGCCGTAATTCTCACGGTGCATGCCCACACGCCCGTCACTTAGCATTTGCGTCACCTCAATATTAAACATAGAACACATAATTCGGGGTTTCAAACCCTCAGAACCAAGTTTGGAAGCGTTACTTACCTCAAATCAAGCCAATATTCTAACCCGCGACGCCTTTGCCTCTCGACTCAGCCTCCAAATGCTCTGAATCCGATCAAAATCAGTATATTATCATCAATATACGCTAAAGGAATGAAACCCACAAGAAAATTATCAAATTAGATCCAAAATCCCGAATTTGGCTCAAATTCAGCCTCCGGGGTCACGTCTCGGAATCCGATAAAAATTCTAAAACTAGAAAGACCATTCACTCACAAGTCTATCCTTATCAAATTCACCAAAATCCAACGTCAAATGATCATCCAAATCCCTAAAATTAACTCTCCAATTCTCCTCCACGTTTCCCCCATTTTCACCCCAAATTCTCAATTTAGAAGTTAAAAATCAAGATGCAATTATGGAATTTAACCAAAAACAAGTGAAGAACACTTACCCCAATTACTTCTCTGAAAATTCCCTCTAAAATTTCCTTCTCCCGAGCTCTCTATTAAACTTTGGAATTATGAACTCAAACCCTCATTTTTGAACTTAAATATTCTTCCTAGATGTCTTCCTCTTCACGAAAGCGGTAGTCCCCTCGTGTTCGTGAAGCACAAGCTGCCTCAGGCGAGAAGTCCCTTCTTGGCGAACGCGAGGGCCCACTCGCAAACGCGAAGACCACTCTGCTTGACCCTACGTGAACGCAGAACACTCCTCGCGAACGCGTAGCCTAAAACTCACGAACCTTCGCGAATGCGGGGCCTACATCGTGAACGTGAAGAACAACCTAGCTTCCCCTCTCAACATTCCTTCGCGAATGAGAGAGCCCTCTTGGAACGCGATGAAGGAATTCTCTGCAACAAAATACCAGAAAATCTCCAACTTCCAAAACCAAGAATTGGTCCGTTTACCACCCGAAACTCACCCGAGTCCCTCGGGACCTCAACCAAACATGCCAACATATCTCTTAGCATCATTCAAATTTAGTCAAGCCTTCGAATCACTCAAAACAATACCAAAACACCAAATCAACCTCGGATTCAAGCCTAAGAACTTATACACTTTCAAATCCACAAACAATGCTGAAACCTATCAAATCACCTCCGAATGACCTGAAATTTTGCACATATGTCACAAATGACACTATGGACCTACTGCAACTTCTGGAATTTTATTTCGACCCCGATATCAAGATTTCCATTGCCGATTGGAAAACTCTAAATTTCCAATTTCGTCAATTCAAGCCTAATTCTACCACGGACCTCCAAATTATATTTTGAACACGCTTTTAAGTCCAAAATCACCTAACGGAGCTATCCAAACCATCATAAATCACATCCGAGATCTTCTACACATAAGTCAACATCCGATTGATCTTTCCAACTTAAGCTTCTAAATTAAAGACTAAATGTCGCATTCACCTCCAAGACCACTCCGAACCTGAACGCATGTCCGCTTTCGATTCAATATCTTTCTTAACACCCGGAAAATTATATGCCTCTATAGTAGCCTGCAATGGAATGCAGCTATTTCTGACGGATAGCTATGTTAGCTAGGCCACCTGCCTGATCAGGGTTTCCATCCGAACTAGTGCCTTAAGCAGGAAGGCAAATGAAATTATGTGGTATGGTATCGTATATAAGAGAAAGCTTGCTTTTAGGAGTGATCTTTCGCCTTTATTGAGGAGATATAAAACAAGCTTACTTACTAATAAAGCGGCAAGAAGCACCTTCTTTCTCAAAGTCAACTTTCTCCCTTTTTACTAGTAGTTGAGTGCTCATTGTTGTTCGGATCTTGACCGGATCCGAGCTTCCCAAGCTCTATGCTGTTGGGGAACTCTGCAAGGGTCTTACCACCTTCTTGATTGACTATATTTGAGTCTTTGGAGAAATACAGCTGAACAACACACAAGGAAGCAAAAATGAGGAAAACGGGATTGTAACTCATGAAACGACCGACCAGGTCGTTACAATTATGACCTTGAAATCGCTGGGAAGTATGGTTGTAGAGTCCGGTCACTCTAATTTCATGCGTAGGCCCAATTACACTTGCACAGATTGAGTCCAATTTCTAAAACTCTAAGCGAGATATCTGGGCTTCTGAAAGGAACCCAGCAACATGAGAATTCGAGTAGATTATAATGTATATGTCTTTATAAAATGGTTCTGTTAATTAAAGGAGTAAGGATAATCAACAATTAATCATACAACCTGTCAAATTTAACATGAAATACAAAAAGCTATTAAAAGGAATCTAGATCTAGTTCTCAATCATAATACATATTCCGCCAAGGAAAATCATTCTATTTCACATGGCTTTGCATCTTTCCCATTGAAATTTGAATTTTCTTGTAAAGAAACAAGCTAACCAAAATTGCCATGCCAAGTCAAGTAAGTTGTTTATCATGAAATGCACTGCTCCATGACATGTTACTAATATTCTGCCAAGTTCAAAATTCGTCCATGCTTACAAATGGTACTTTCATTAAATACTATGATCATAAAAAAGAAAAATCTAAGCAGCTCTGTAGAAATTAAATAAGGTTCAACTATCTTCAAACCTGAGAACATGCGTATTAGTCTAAAATGATCAGATAAGTCACAATAGTATTCCTAATCGAAGGTAGGAATTAAATTAATTCATATCATATATCAACTTACTTCATTGTCTTTAAACAAACTCAAAATTCAATCAAAATGCACATTCATTACACATTAGACTAGCAGAAATCAGGAGTTGAGCAGATCCAAAAGTGAAACAAAGATTCAACTATTTTTAATCATTCAAATAAAAGCTTAATACAAGGGAGTTTGGAACTTACCTAGCTGAACCACCAAATACACTATAAATAGGACAAATAAAGGCAGAATCCAAGTCGAGATGAATTTTCCAGCAATTCCAGCAATAAAATCAGCAACTCTAACAATCAAACAGCTTTGTTAAACCCATGAGATGTGGAGCCGAAGAATGGAAGTAGAAAAAACAGTTTGAAATTCTTTTTTACTTTTTGTTTTGATTTTTTAGCTTTCGAAATTCCTAGATCTGAGAATTTTTAAAAAGGGGCGGAGTTTTTGTTTTATGTATCAGTCTATATGTCGGTCTTTTAGCTGTTAAAAGTGTGTATTTGTAACAATATTTGTTAGGGTAACACCCCACAACAACGGCCCAGTGTAATCTCACAAGTAGGGTCTGGGGAAGGTAATATGTTCGCAGGCCTTACCCCTACCCCGAGGGATAGAGAGGCTGTTTTCAGGAGACCCTCGACTCAAGAAAGCAACAAAAGACGATATATTATTACTATCAATAAACTCATAATAAAATAACAAAATAACAGGAAATACAGACAATACGAAAAATATGAAAGATATAATAATATCCAGCATATAAAGCCTTGCATCAGTAGTGGACCAGTAGCATCCTAAGATTAAAATCCTAAGACTAACTCCTAACTGGCTAGTCTCACTCTAGTGCTCTTTGAAAATATTCATAACTTCCCCCTAACCTACAACATTAATGATCGACCTCCACAATTCCCTATCAAAGGCCATGTCCTCAGTAATCCTAATTCGCGTCATGTCCTGCCTGATAATCTCTCCCCAATACTTCTTAGGTCTCCCTCTACCTCTCCTCGTGCCCACCACCGCCAGTCGTTCACACCTCCTCACCGGTGCATCAATGCTCCTCCTCTGAATGTGCCCGAACCATCTGAGTCTTGCTTCCCGCATCTTGTCCTCCATGGGAACCACGCCCACCTTCTCTCGAATATATTCATTCCTAATATTATTCATCCTTGTATGCCCGTACATCCACCTCAACATCCTCATTTCTGCTGCTTTTATCTTCTGGGTGTGTGCGTTCTTAACCAGCCAGCACTCGGTCCCATACAACATGGCAGGCCTAACCACTGCTCTATAAAACTTACCTTTTAGTAATGGTGGAACTTTCTTGTCACACAGGACTCCCGACGCTAACCTCCACTTCATCCTACCAACCCCTATACGGTGTGTGACATCCTCGTCGATCTCCCCTATCCCCTGAATAACTGACCCAAGGTACTTGAAGCTACTCCTCTTAGGAATGACTTGAGAGTCAAGCCTCACTTCCACTCCCGCTTCCGTCGGCTCGGACCCAAATTTGCACTCCAGTTATTCCGTCTTCGTCCTGCTCAACCTGAAGCCTTTAGACTCAAGGGCCTGTCTCCAAACCTCTAGCCTCTCGTTGACGCCGCCTCGTGTCTCGTTAATTAGGACTATGTCATCAGCAAATAGCATGCACCATGGCACATCCCCTTGAATATGATGAGTTAATGTATCCATCACCAAGGCAAATAGGAAAGGGCTGAACGCAGACCCTTGGTGAAACCCCGTAACAACAAGAAAGTGCTCGGAGTCGCCTCCTACTATTCTAACCCGAGTCTTAGCTCCATCGTACATGTCTTTAATCACCCTAGTGTAGGCAACTGGGACCCCTTTAACCTCTAAGCATTTCCATAAGACCTCCCTAGGAACCCTATCGTATGCTTTCTCTAGATCAATAAACACCATATGGAGATCCTTCTTCTTATCCCTGTATTGTTCTACCATCCTCCTAATAAGGTGGATAGCCTCTGTGGTAGATCGCCCCGGCATGAACCCGAACTGGTTGTCTAAAATGGATACCATCCTTCGCACTCTCAGTTCTACCACTCTCTCCCATACTTTCATGGTATGACTCAGTAATTTGATACCCCTATAGTTATTACAGCTCTAGATGTCGCCTTTGTTCTTATACAACGGAACCATTGTACTTCACCTCCACTCTTCAGGCATCCTATTAGTCTTGAATATAACATTAAATAGCCCAGTAAGCCATTCCAAGCCTGCTCTACCCACACACCTCCAAAGTTCTACCGGAATCTCATCCAGCTCAGTAGCTCTGCCCCTTCTCATCTTACGCATTTCCTCCATGACCTCATCGACCTTAATGTCCCTACAATAATTTAATTCATGGGTACTGTCGGCATTCCTTAATCCGTCTAGTACAACATCCTACTCCCCTTCTTTATTTAGAAGTTTATGAAAGTAGGTCTGCCATCTCCTCTTAATCTGGTCATCCCATATTAAAACTTTGCCGTCATCATCTTTTATGCATATCACTTGGTCCAGATCCCGAGTCGCCCTCTCTCTAACCTTCGCGAGTTGAAATAACTTCTTCTCCCCACCTTTGTTCCCTAGTTCCTCATACAGATGAGCAAAAGCTGTCGTTTTAGCCTCTGTTACTGCCATTTTCGCCTCCTTCCTAGCTACCTTATACCTCTCGTTGTTCGCTCTTTTCTCCTCCTCACGAGTGCTCCCTATTAACCGTAGGTAATCTGCCTTCTTTGCTTACACTTTACCTTGGACAATTGCTTCCACCACCAGTCTCCTTTGTGACCCCCCGTGTGGCCCAAAGATATCCCTTGCACCTCTCCCGCTACCTTCCTTATATAGTCCGCCGTCCTCGACCACATATTGTTTGCGTCCCCATTACTTCTCCAAGCTCCCATTGCCAATAACCTTCCTTCCAACTCCTGAGCATTATCCTTAGTCAATGTGACCCACCTAATCCTCGGGCATCCTCGTAGCAATCTCTTCTTCCTCATTATCACAATACCAATATCCATCACCAACAGTTTATGCTGCGTTGCAAGGGTCTCACCTGGGATAACCTTGGAGTTCTCGCACAACCTTCTGTCGCATCTCCTGAGGAGGAGATAGTCAATCTGAGTCTTCACCACTGAACTTTGGTAAGTAACCAAGTGCTCCTCCCGCTTCGAAAAGCTTGAGTTCGCAATCACTAGATCAAATGCCTTGGCAAAGTCCAACAGCGAAGTGCCCCCTCCGTTCTACTCCCCGAAACCAAAGCTGCCATGCACCTCAGTATAACCACGTGCAGATGACCCAATATGACCATTGAAATCTCCTCCTATGAATAACCCCTCGGAAGGCGGAATACTACGAACGATGTCATCCAACCCCTCCCATAAGCGCCTCTTAATCTCCTCATCCAAGCCTGCTTGCGGCGCGTACGCGCTAACGACATTTATAGTACACTCACCCACCACCAATTTAATAGTCATTAGTCTATCATTTACCCGCCTGACCTCTACCGCCGACTCTCTAAGATGGCTATCCACCAGGATACCCACTCCATTCTTAACTCTCTGGACTCCAGAGTACCCAACTGATACCCATCCGCGTTTTTCGCCGTCGATCCAACCCACCTAGTCTCCTGGACACATGCTATATTAATCTTCCTCTTCTGAAGGATCTTCTCCAACTCAATAGACTTACTTGTTAGTGAACCTATGTTCCATGACCCGATTCTCAACTTATAGTCTCCCTTTCCCCCTCTACCTCCCCTGTTGCCCTTCCCACCCCCTGACCCCTTCCCCACACCCTGCCCCACCCGAGGACATGCCCTTAATCTATTATCCCAGACTGCAGCCACTACACCTACGACAATCTCAAGAAGACTCACTAGTGCATAAACGGGCAACGAAACAAACTAGAAGGAAGCAAGTTACTACTAGTACACTAGTTGAATAATTGAACTATTATGAACTAAAGTAACATCAATTTAGCTAACGCCAAAAGCGAAACAGTAGAACGGGAGGTACAACTCCCGAGAACCAAACCTATGTTGATTTGCTGTACTCGATGTAATTGTAAGCTCGCAAACCGCTTCCCACCTCCCTTTGCTGATGCTCGTCCAGGTTGCTCTCCTTTGCTAGTACACGTGAAAACTTCAAAAAATTCCCTGAAAATACAGAATATACCACGACCCAAAAACCAAAAAGGGACTGTCACAGCTACCACTGGTGTAGCTACAGATAATGAAGGAAGATGATAGTTCCAGATCTATAAAATAAATAGATCTAAATAATGACGAAATGACCGTAGAAAGTGTAATTCCCCTTTAACGGTTTAACACAATCTCAGATTCTCAAATCCGAGAGGGATTCGTTGCTGTCTCTTTCTATTAAAGATCCTGGAGTTGGTGAAGTGTCTCAAGAATATGATAGTAAGGAACTAAATTCAAATATCTAATACCAATAATACAAATCAGTAGAACTCTCAGAACTTATACTTATGTTAAGTGTGGGAATACCGTAAAGAATCAAGAAATAGATGTAATAAGATAAAAGAAAAAGAAACTGAACATATGAATTTAAACTTGGCTTATTCAGAGAAATAGATGTAGAGGATGGATTGAAGTCTCCTGTGTCAGTTCCTGCTGGGGTGGGTGTCGCCTGCGTGGGTGGTTGGCCTGCTTTTCGACCGTTGGGGATGGGATGAGGTGGTTCAGAGAGATAAAAGCTCATATTTTGACAAAGTTATGTCTCCTTGGTTAGGGTAACACCCCAATTTTCCTAATTCATTTCATCTTTTAAATTTTTTGTTATTTACTCTTAGACCCCAAATTCTGACCTTTTCCTATTTTTCTTTTGCAAAGACAACCCTCTTTCCTCTTTCTTAGATCCTTCTTTAAGTTGTAACAGAAAAATTCCTCAAGTTTTAAATACTAAATTACCTCTATATACCCCTGTAATTAACATTTTCCTTGTCCCAAAGGCCTGGACTTCCCAACAAATGGCTTATTGCGCAAATTCTAAACGGACTCCAACCAATTAGGCCTGTTCACCAGCAAAACAAACCCAATAAACTAAACCAGACATTAATTAACATAAAACAACCATTTCTGACTCAATTAGAATTAACAAACTAAACCAAACTAAAAACGTAATTAACCTAATTCAAAGCATCAAATAATTATCAATCAAAATATGCAAATCAGGGTTATTAACTAATGCATAGTTAAAAAGAAGAAGCTAATCAACATTTCAAGCAACAATAACTAACCTAAACTATTATGAAGAAACGAAGAAAGAGATATACATAAATGGAACTTGAATTGGAACGACAGGTTTTAATGGCTTTGGCCGGTCGACAGCCGGTTGACCAAATTTAGGTAACTTCGAATTGAACCAAAACCAACGTCCATCAATTGTTCTTGTTGACAATTGATCGACCTAGGTTCTAGGTCAAAACGAGTTGAAAATCACCAAAGAAATTAGAAAAAGGAAAAAGTTAGATTTTCTAGAATTTAGATGTGTTATTCTATATTTTAGAAAGTTTCTGGGGAAATTACGTGTAGATTTGGGATAAGGAGGGACTCGGGTGTGTAGGGTGAAGTTTTGGGGTGATTGGGAGGTTGGCCGCCGCCGTGGGGCGATTTCTACTGATGGCTTTGCAGAGAGTGAGAGTGAAGAGGGAATGAATGGGGTCTCTAGGGTTTGGGGGTCTGTTAGGACAGTTATAAGGGCGTGGGAGATTATGTTCGGGGCCGTTGGATTAAAAAAGATAAAGGGCTATGATTGTTTTAAGACAAAACGGGGTCGTTTGTTATTAAACCATGGGCTGAATAAAAAGTTGGGTTAGACGGGTTTGAGGGGATATTGGCCACCTGAAGCTGGCCCAATTTCTGAACCTAAAGAGAAGAGTCCCATTAATCTTTATCATATTATCAAACTTAACCAAATTAAAACTAATTGAAATTATTTTTTGAAAATAACCTAATTATCAATTAAAATTGAACTATTTAATTACCAACATGCCAAAGAAATAAATTAATGTTAAAATTTCTTTTTTTATGATTTTCAATTATTAACTATGCAACTACTATGTGATTAAATCAAAAAATGCAATTAAAATCTAAAATGCTATGAAATAAATATTTGAACCTTTTTATGTTCCCCTATTTTAAAATTGATTTTAAGATATTAAATATGCACCAGAAAGCAAATAAATTTAAACAAACAAATAAAGAGAAATTCTATAAAAATAAAAAACATCTAGAAAACCATGTTTTTTGGATTTTGTAGAAGTATTTTTCGTAGGACACATATTACATGCTCACAAACTACATCAGATAAATTAGTATAGAAGGAATAATAAGTTGTTCTCTAGTGTCGTGCTATTTTTTGCAATGTCTAGTTTCAACTTGTCACGATCCAAATTTTCCTCCGTAAGATGTCGTGATGGCACCCAGTCTCTATGACTAGGTAAGACTAACAATTTGCAGGAAAACAGAAATTAAAGTAAAATTAACAACCAAACTGCAACAGATAATTAAATAACTGATAAGATGCCGCTCGGCATGTACAAAACCCAACACTCGCGTATACACAGTATTTTTCCAAAACACGGTAGTCATAAGTCATAAGATACAGAAGAAAAACTAGTATCTATATACACTAGAGTCTAAGGAAGTATGAAAAGGAGGGAATAGAAGGGGACTCGAAGGACTGCGAACGCGGTAGATATACCTTGAAGTCTCCGTACAATAGCAAGCACTCTCAGCTAATAGCGGGGCTTATAAGAAGCTCCTGGATCTACACACAAAACATGTGTATAGGAGTGGCATGAGTACACTACAATAGTACCCAGTAAATGCCAAGCCTAACCTCGGTTGAGTAGTGACGAGGTAAGGTCAGGGTCCTACTAGGAAATAATAAAATGAAGAAAAACGAAGAATTTAACAGAAAGAATTCACAAAGAAATAACAACACAACACAATTAGATAACAACAGGGGTACTCCCGAGATATCGTTTGGTAGTCCCAAAAGTAAATGCTCAACAGAGGATATCCAGAGATACCGCATCGTAGTCACAAAAGTAAATATGCGAGGAGATCTCCTGAGGCACCGCCTCGTAGTCTCAAAAGTAAATGTGTAGGGGGATCTCCCAAGGTACCACCTTATAGTCCCAAAAGTAAATATGTAGGGGGATCTCCCGAGGTACCTCCTCGTATTTCCAGAAGTAAATATGTAGGGGAATCTCCCGTGGTATCACTTCGTAGTCCCAAAACTAAACACACAACTCAAATCGATGGAGAAATCAATTAACAGCAAGAATTCTACAACTAAGGTTAATACAAATCAAGTAAAGGAATGAATTCAACTAAACATGATACACATAATTCACACAAGCATTTAAGACACGCAGACATGTGAAACTAGGCTAAACAGGGAAATTACACATGCTAGTATAACTCAATTAAGGTATAACAAGCTATTACTCGGTGAAAACCCAGATTTTACAACAATTAGACTGTGTACACAGTCGTCACCTCTCGTACACGGTGCTCAGATATCATAGAAATATCATAACAGTACCAAATCCTAAAGGGATTTCCTCCACACAAGGTTAGACAAGCCACTTACCTCGAACCAAGCTTAATCGCCAGTAAGAATGCCCTTTCCTCGATTATCCGACACTGAATGGTCCAAATCGCACATGCATATATAAATACAACTATAATAGACTAATCTAATTAATAAAATCAAGACTTTAACAAGAATTTCAAAAATTGCCGTAAAAAGTCGACCCGGGCCCATGTCTTGGAATCGAGTAAAAGTCAAAAAATACGAACACCCATTCAACCACGAGTTCATTCATACCAATATTACTCAAATCAGATACCAAAATACTGATCAAAACACAAAATATTGGTTGAACCTTTCAACTTTTTCCCCAAATTTCTTAACCCAAATCCTTAATAAAATGATTAAATCAGCTATAGATTAATGGAATATAACCCTAAATAAGTTAAGAATCGTTACCCGATAGCTTTTTTTGAAAAAACCCTTGAATTATTGCCTTAATTTGAGCTCTCAAAGTCCCAAAATTGAAAATGGGATAAAACCCTCGAACTAAGCCTTTTCTGCTAGCGATTTCGTGCGTGCGGGCTCCTAGTCGCACCTTCGACGCCGCACCAGTGGAAAAACCATTATAGGTATGGATTCCACTTATGTCCAGGGTTTTTGCTTCTTCGAGCCAGGGTTTTCACTTCTACGGACCAAGCATCGAACATGCGATCTCACTTCTGCGGAGACCCTTCCGCTCTTGCGATCCTAAGCCTCCCAGGCCTCTCCGCTTCTGTGTTCAAGATTCCGCAGAAGCGACTCTGCTCTTGCGGCCTTTATGTCGCACATGGAACCACATGCGCCCTCCAGACTGCACCTGCAATCCTCCTCTCGCACGTGTGAGTCCGCACCTGCAGCCAACCCCACCGCAGGTGGGATGACACTAGAAATTGAAAACTTCACCAGTCTTCCCAAGTACAAAATAAATCTGAAAATTATACGAAACACACCCGAGGTCCCTGGGACCTCAACCAAACATACCCAAAAGTACTAAACACCATATGAACTTAGTCAAGCCCTTAAATCGCATCATACAACGTTAAAAACATGGATCACCCTCCAATTCAAACTTAATGATATTTGAAAACTTCAAACTTCTACAACCGATGTCGAAACCTATCAAATCACTTCCTATTTACCCCAAATTTTACACACAAGTCATAATTGACATTACAGACCTACTCCAACATCCGAAATGGGAATCCGATTCCGATATCAAAAAGTTTACTTCCGGTCAAACTTCCTAAAAATTCAACTTTCACCATTTCAAGCCTAATTCAGCTACAGACCTCCAAAATAAAATTCGGCCACACGCCTAAGTCAAAAATCACCCAATAGAGCTAACAAAATAGACAAAACTCCATTCTCGAGTCGTCTTCACACAGACCACGATCAAAAACCTAGAACTTAAGCTTCCGTTTTAGGGACTAAGTGTCCTAATTCACTCTGAAACTACAATCAGAACCTCCCAAAAAGTCACATACGCAGAAAAAAAATGGAGGAAGTAGTAAATAGGGGATCAAGGCTAATACTCTCAAAATAGCCGGCCTGATCGTTACATCCTCCCCCTCTTGAAACAATCGTTCATCCTCGAATTAGTGTAAAGACATACCTAAAGAACGTAACTCCACACAGAGACGGCTGTGCATATAATGCTCAATCTCCCAAGTTGCTGTCACGACCCCAGTTCGCCCTCCGTGAACTGTTGTAACAGTACCTAGTCTCTACGACTAGGTAAGCCTAACAAATCACGGTAAAGAAAACAAAAGATAAAACTAGCCAAAAATTATGGATAAACATAATGAAACGTTTAAGATGTCGCTTGGCATATACAAATATATACTCTCAAACTAAAATAACTCCCCAAACCCGGAATCTCATTAAATCACAAGTTGTTGAATAACTACAAAGCGTTCTAAATCGAGAATGTCGAAACAAAAGAAAAGTACAAAAGGGCTATAACTAGAAGAGGTAATAGATAGGGACTCCTTGGTCTGCGAACACGGAAGATATACCTCGAAGTATCTGATAGATCGCCTCGCCTCAAGGATGGTAGGGCTGAGTCGAAGAACATGGATCTGCACACAAAGAGCATGTGCAGGAAAGGTCATGAGTACACCATAGCGGTACCCGGTAAGTACCAAGCCTAACCTTGGTCGAGTAGTGACGAGGAAGGTCAGGGCCCTACCAGTCATATACATATATATATATATACATATAAAGAGAAAAACACAGAAGAACGTAACTCCACACAGAGATAGCAACTGTGGATCTACCAGGATACCATCCTGTAGTCCCCAAATATAAATTGTCACACCTCAAACTCGAGGGACATGACCGGCGCTCGACCGGGTAGCCCCAATCAAGCGGACCTGGGTGCCTTTACTAACCCACATGTTACCCCTGTAATTTTTTTCGTTAGTTATTAACCAAGGATGAACCATTTCATAATTGAAATCACTCTTTTTCGAAACATACACAACATGCTTAATTTCTTTAACAAGTTTACAACTTACAATGCCCGACCTATAATTACATAATTCCGTAACCCATATTTACTGTCTACGGAGCCTCTAAGATATGACAGGATAAAAAAAAAGTACTTGCCGGTAACAAGGCTCCGGCTATACCTTACACAAAAACCAAAATAAGACTCCAAAAATAGAAGTGGCATGAGCCACGCAGGGCCCCGAGAGGAAAGGGGCTCACCAAACGGCCAGTGGAA
>MU753605.1:274674-328005 GCA_026770625.1 Nicotiana glauca
TTATTCTTTTGATTTTTAAAGCTTAGATCACCACCGAGGGTCCGAACCGCGGTGAGCTTGCGAGCCGCGAAGAATTCTACACATTCCTAATACAATATTCGGACCTTGACACTATGAGCTACTAGGTTTTAAGCACAAAATTTTACGGGGCCTTACATAAATATCCAGTGGATCTCCCGGTTGTCGCCTTGTAGTCCAACTCATAGTACGCGAGGGATTTATCGGAATACCAATCCGTAGTCCCAAAGGTAAATACTAGTACTGGGGGAATATACCGGGTGCAGTCCCTTAGTTCCAATATAAATGTGCAGGGGAATCTACCGGAATATCAATCCGTAGTCCCAAATAAATAGGCAAGGGGGATCTACCAGGATATCGCCCGTAGTCCCAAAGTAAACACACAACATCAACACGAAGAATATTCAATTCAATCCAATTTCATACCAAGGTAAAACAGGTATTTCTAACCTAGCATGCTGCACAGAATTCAAATAAAGTAGTTTGAACAAGTAAAGAAATTAAGTCACTTAGACACGCTTCCCTAAGCTAATAGTAGGCTTAAATTGCAAGTAGTATAAACAGGGAAGAAAAACACAGTTATAGTTACTTAATGAAAATATAATTTTATACAATTAGCACATGTACGCACTCGTCACCTCATGTGCAAGGCGTTTCATATGCCAGAAATACCAAAACCTAAGGGGAGTTCCCCCATACAAGGTTAGACAAGCCACTTACCTCGAACCAGCTCAATCAACTCGATATCACGTTCTTGCCACGAGTACCCGACTCCAAATGACCCAAATCTATTCAAAGTAATTGAATAATATAATTATAATTCCAAGTAACTAATTCATTCAAAGCTAAAACGCGAAATTACAAAAATCGCCCAAAAAGTCTCCCGGTCCCTTATCTCGAAATCGGGTAAAATTTACAAATTCAGAATCCTCACACTCTTTTGTACATACTAAAAACAAAAGAATCAGACCACAAACAACCTCTCAAATCCCCAATTCCAAGTCTCTAATTTCAAACCCTAAACCCCCAAATTTAACCCTTATTTCCCTTATATTCCTTGCCCAAATCAGTAGAAAATATAATAATAACGAGTTTGGGTTCCAAAAATCTTACTTCCTCGAAGCTCTCTTGAATCCTCTCTCAAAAACCTCCTAAAAAGCTCAAAAATTTGGATGAAAATGGTGAAGAAATGGGAAAAATCGCGATTGAACCTTTATATAGGTTCTAGCCCAGGGTTTCCGCACCTGCAGTCATTTCCTCGCACCTGCGGTCCCAGGTGCGCATCTGCGAGATTTCATTAATTTCCATGGGCTGCACCTGCGAGACAGGGTCTCGCAGGTGTGCTCAACCTACCGCACATGTGGAACCTGGCTTCCAAGCACATAGCTGCATTTGCGGCTCCTAAATCGCACCTGCGATCACGCACCTGCGGTCCCCTTACCGCATGTCCGATTATATATGACAGAACTTCAGCAACCTTCAGATTTTCCTAAGTCCAATTCAACTTCCGTTAACCACCCGAAACTCACCCGAGGCCTTTGGGACCTCAACCAAACATGCTAACCAATCCTAAAACATCATACGAACTTATTCCAACCCTCTAATCACATCGAACAACGCTAAAATCACAAATCACTCTCCAATCCAAGCCTAAGGATTTCCAAAACTTCCAATTTCTGCTTTCGATCAAAAAGTCTATCAAACCTCGTCCGAATGACCTAAAATTTTGCACAATTGTCACATTCAATACTATGGAGCTAGTCCAACTTCCGAAATTCCCTTTTGACCCTGATATAAAAATTTCACTATCAAACCGGAAACTTCAAAATTTTGACCTTCGGCATTTCAAGCCTAAATAAGCTACGGACCTCCAAAACACAATCCGAACATGCACCTAGGCCCCAAATCACCCAACAGAGCTAACAGAACCAGCAGAATTTCATTCTGAGTCCATCTTCACATTGCTCCGACTATGATCCAAATTCTAAAGCTTTATCTCTTATTTAGGGACTCAATGTCCCAAAACACTCCGAAACTCAAAACAAATCTTCCCACCAACTCACAATAGTAGAAACAAACATGGGGAAAACAATCAATAGGGAATTGTGGCATTAATTCTTAAAATGACCGGTTGGGTCGTTACATCCCCCCCCCCTTAAAACATTCATTCGTCCTCGAACGAACATAGAGACATACCTGAATTAGTGTAAAGATGAGGGTAACGGCTACGCATATCCTACTCGGTCTCCCAGGTCGGCTCCTTGAACGGCTGACCCCTCCATTGAACCTTTACGAATACAATATTCTTTGACCTCAACTTCCGAACATGCCTGTGCAATATTGCCACCAGCTCCTCAACATAAGATAGATCCTTGTCCAACTGGACCGAACTGAAATCCAACACGTGCGACGGATCACCGTGATACCCCCGGAGCATCAAACACATGAAATACCAAATGAACTTCTACCAAGCTGGGAGGTAAGGCAAGCACATAAGCAACCTCCCCAACACGCCTCAATATCTCTAAAAGACCAATAAACCTCGAACTCAATTTATCCTTCTTCCCAAATCTCATAACGCCATTCACAGGCGAAACCCGAAGCAAGACCCACTCTCTGACCATGTAGGAAACATCACGAACCTACCGGTCCGCATAACTCTTCTGTCTGGACTGGGCTGTACAGAGTCTATCCCGAATCACCTTAACCTTCTCCAAAGCATCATATACCAAGTTTGTGCCCAGTAATCTAGCCTCGCCTGACTCGAACCAACCCATCGGGGACCTATACCGCCTACCGTACAAGGCCTCTTACGGTACCATCTGAATGCTGGACTGATAACTGTTGTGTAGGAAAACTCTACCAATGGAAAGAACTGATCCCAAGAACATACAAACTCCATCACACACACACGGTGCATATCCTCAAGAATCTGAATAGTGCGCTTAGACTATCCGTCCGTCTGGGGGTGAAATGCGGTGCTCAACTCCACCTAAGTACCCAACTCATATTGTACGACCCTGCAGAATCGTGATGTGAACTGAGTACCTTTATCTGAGATGATGGAAACTGGAATATCATGCAGACGAATAATCTCTCGATTATAAATCTCTGCCAACTGCTCCGAAGAATAGGTAGTACACACAGGAATGAATTGCACGGACTTGGTCAACCGATACACAATCACCCAAATGACATCAAACTTCCTCAAAGTCCATGGGAGTCCAACTACGAAGTCCATGATGATCCTTTACCACTTATATTCGGGAATCTCTATCTACTAAAGCAAACCACATGGTCTCTGGTGCTCATACTTCACCTGCTGACAATTAAGGCACGGAGCTACAAACCCAACTATATCTTTCTTCATTCGCCTCCACAAATCTCAAATCCTGGTACATCTTCGCGACACCCGGGTGGATGGAATATCGCGAACTATGGGCCTCCTCTAAAATTAACTCCCGAAGCCCATCAACATTAGGTACACATACCCGATCCTGCTTCCTCAATACTTTATCATCACCAATAGTCACATCTCTAGATCACCGTGCAGAACCTTGTTCTTGAGGACGAGAAAATGAGGGTCACCATACTGACGGTCCCTGATACAATTAAATAAAGAGGGTCGTGAGACTACGCAAGCTAGGATCTGACTGGGCTCCGAAAGATCCAATCTCACAAACTGACTGGCTAAGGCCTGAACATCCATCGTCACGGCCTCTCTACTACTGGTAGATAATCCAAACTCCCCAAACTCTCTCCCCGGCAACTCAAAGCATCAGCCACTACATTGGCCTTGCCCGGATGATATAAAATAATGATATCATAGTCCTTCAGCAGCTCTAACCATCTCGTCTGGCACAAATTAAGGTCCTTCTACTTAAACAGATGCTGCAAACTCCGATGATCAGTATAAATCTCACAAGGCACGTCGTACAAATAATGACGCCAGATCTTCAAGGCGTGAACAATATCAGCTAACTCAAGATCATGGATATGATACTTTTTCACATGTACCTTCAATTGTCTGGATGCGTAGGCAATCACCCTACCATTTTGTATCAATACCGCTCCAAGGAAAATCCTTGAGGAATCACAATAGATAGTATAACACCCCGAACTTGTAGGCAATATCAAAACTGGGGTTGTAGTCAGAGCTATCACACCTCCTTTTTACCCCGAGGGTATATGGGAGTTTTTCCAATTAAAGTGACATTAATTGAAATGGGATTAATTAATTTATCAGAGTCGCCACTTGGAATAGTTTGATTGGTATCCCAAGTCACCGGTTTATTTTTTAAAATCCCAAATATAGGAAATTTTTGACTTTACTTTATAAGTCTCCGAACCAAAAATTCTAAATAAGGAATTTTATTAACACGGGAGAACGTGTTAGGCATTCCCTGATAGCGTGGTTCTAGCACGGTCATTTAGCAATTTATACTTGGCTTAAGTTGTCTTATTACTTATTTTTAGAAGCTAGCGTATTTACCTTTTTACCGCTTTTAATTGCTTGATTATTCGTAATTAAATAATTGAGTCACGCGTACGTGTACTCATTTCGTTCGTGCGTCAAAAATCATGTCACGTGTACGTGTTCATAATTAATCACACTTTATTAATTATTAAGAAAGTTTGGTCGAAGTTGCGCGAACGCATACCTCGATTTATTTTTAAAACAAAATTCATAATAATGTTACGCGAATGTATGCATAATCACAATAATAGTCTAAGTAGCGCCTAAAGCAAACTATGAGTGTTTATGATTATTTAATATCTAAGTTGTAATACTAATATGAGGGCCATAGAAGATTCAAAGATAGATGGCACACCTCAATGTTTAGAAGGCTTACTTAATTAAAGTAATAGAAGGATGTTCTTACTTATAACTATTTTGGACTTAGATGTCAAACTACTAATTATAGGTAAGGAAATATAGGGTAAGTATTTAGTTATTTGAACTAAGGTCTGGCCAATAGCACGCCCAATACATTATTAAAAACAAAAGAACGGGCGTAAAAAAAAGAATGAAGCTAGTGCCAACTGGGCTCAAAATTGGGCCCAAGCATAGGACAAAGGCGAACTGAAATAATAGGGATTCGATTTTGGCTAGGCGTCCTGATTTGGTCCATCGGCAGGCCCAATTGTTTTAAAGATTAGGCTTCAAATACTAAAGCCTACTAAAGTTTAAATCACAACAACTTATTTATACTAAAATTTGCATAGATCTTTAAGCAAAATGCCTGACATGGTATGCCTTAACTTATTAACACATATTTAATAAAAACAAAAACCAGATTTGAATCTTAAACTATTAAATCCTTTTAAGCATAGATAAACAGTCACATTAAAATTGCTTGAATCAATGATAATTAAAATTGAATACACTTAGCAGCCAAATACTTCATTTTAAACATGCAAAGTATACTAGTCTATATTTAGAATATAGCCAAATAAACTATTGGAGCTGCATTAACATGAAGTCAAGTCCAACTTATTACAATAAATCTTAATACAATGAATATAGTAAGTTTATAGCAATAGGTAGACTTTTGCATTACTATTCGACTACAAAATACAGATTTATTTGAAAAAACACATAAAATGTCCTAAGTGACAGTCTAATCTACTATTGCTTTATCTTCGAACAAGCTAGGACTGCTCATGACTTCACCCATAGAGTACACTTCCTATAATTCACTAATTATTTCAGTGACCAAAAAAGAAGAATCTATGCACCATTACAGAGTGAATCTGACCATTAAAAGGTCAGATTCATTTCCTTTAATGCTGTTATTAAAAATTGAATTTTGAACATAGTTTTATATGTATATAGACACGCTAATTCAGCAAGCAAACATTAACAAATTGAGCACATATACAACACAATATTTCAAATTTCACGACCAAATTCAACATCCATTTAAGATAATACTAACACATGGTTTATTGACATTAATCAACCCTAAGTTCTCATATTCATGGTTTTTAAACTAACAACAAAGTTCAGCCAACCAAAACAAGTTTCAAACAAAAATTTTGAACTCAAAATTAATTCTATTTAAGGTGAATTGTTACATACCTTGAAATTGAAAAATACAGCAGAGAAGTGACCAAATAAAGGTTAGAAAACCAAGCTTTACTAAGCTTAATAACAGCAACAACAAGCAGTAGAACCAACAGTAAGAAAACCCAAAATATTATAGCTTGAACACCAAAGATTTGAGTAAAAATCAGCAAGAAAAAGTAGTTTTCCCATAAAGAAAGCCACAGCCAAAGGAAGACCAATTTTCAGAATGTTTTTGCACTCAAGATTTCAGTATTTTTTCCAGTATTTTCTATTTTTTCAGAGTAATAGAATAGTATTTTTTTTAGTGTGGTTTCTAGGGTTTTTGAAATCTGATTGTGTTTTTCAGAACCTTTTGGGCAGAAAATGATGATGAATGTGTGTGAATGAGGGAATATTTTCCTTTTATAGAGTGCACAAAAAGATATCAAAAAGGAATATTCTAGCCTAAAATTATGAAAATCAGAATAGTACAACATCTTTTTACAACTGTCTGTCCATTTTCCCACTATATTTTAGCATCTTTTACTAAAAATAGGTCAGCTGTCCAAAGACTTAGAACCTTCTGATATTAACCTATGTAAAAAAAACCAATTTTACCCCTTTAAATACTGACTATTTTAACTTTGACCTATATTCCGACCTCAATTCAATTCCAGCCCTCTTTAGGACATTCACCTAAGTGATTAGGTTGCCTAGGGTATTGCATTTTATTTTCTGAAATTAAACTAAAGTTTAGGCTTCAATTCAGAGGTTTAAACCTAAAAGAAAATATAGCCAACTAATCCCAACCAACTAATAAAATGCACAATGCTTGATGCAAAGAAAACCTAGAAATTATCTTAATTATCTTCAATTAAATAAATTACATAGACTAAGGCTAAGGTTTCTAAAGCTAATCAAGAAACAAGTCAGATAAATAGTTGACCAGCCGTTCGAAATTTAGTAAATTATTCTAACTGACTCAAAACAAACAACTAAGTGTAATAATATGAGCACAATCCAGAAACATGGAGAAGAAAAAAACAAACATTCAACTTTCTAAATTTAGACCCTAATCAAAACTAACTTATTTTAACTAAACTAGATTGAATCAAACTAAAGCTAAAACAATAAGTGATTAGCTAAAATAGGTAATTAATTAAACCTTAACCCTATCCTAATTACCCTAATTGACACTGAAAACAAATTGGCAAGAAGAACAAATATGAAAGGAAAAGAAACAAAACAAATGGATTGCCAAAGGCTAAAATGCTAAGCCTAGGCAAATGAATTCTAAAACCTGCAATTAACAAAACTAACAATAGAAGAAAAAAATAGAACCTAAAGCAAGCGGCTAAATCAGAAACACTTATCATAAAAGGGAATCAGCCAAAAAGGAGAAAAAATAAAGAAAAAAATAAAAAATTACCTATATTCATTTTTTAGACCAAACAAGGCCAATCAGACGAGTCTTGACCAAGCTTCGAAAAAGGGGTAAAACGAACATTGAACTAACATTAACCGATTATTCTCAACAAGAACAGTTGGATAATG
Source organism: Nicotiana glauca (assembly GCA_026770625.1). NCBI lineage: Eukaryota > Viridiplantae > Streptophyta > Magnoliopsida > Solanales > Solanaceae > Nicotiana > Nicotiana glauca. The sequence continues at coordinate 282,296 of MU753605.1, forward strand.
AAAGTTTGGGGTTCAAATGCCCAAACTCTAACCAGAAAACCAACAAAAAGTGAAGGTTACAAGATTTAATGTTCAGATGATTTCAGATTGGAAATTCGAAGACATTGGCTGGGGTTTTCGGGGAATTGATTGTAGTTTAGGGTTTAGAGGGGTGTGATGACTATGGGGTATGATTTTGGGGCGATTTGGGAGAATTAAGAATTTTAAGTTGAAACTCAGATCTGAAATCCGGGGGAGTTTAAGAGTGTTTTGGGGGAAATTGATATTGGATTTAGGAAGAGAAGGGGGCAGGGGTTGTATGGTATCAATTTGGGGAGGTTTGGAGTATCGTCGCCACCGTGGGGCGATTCTGGGGTGGTTTAGGACGGAGGTGAGAGAGACGAAGAGTGATGGGTCCTTTGGGAGGTAGGGGTCTGTTTAGGACAGTTATATATTAAACAAACGCCTAGTTCTAAGCCGTTGGATCAAAAGAATCCAACGATTGTGGTTGAAAGACCATGAAACGACGTCGTTTTGGGTTAGTGGGGGGTTGAATTGGGTAAGTCAATTTTGGGCTTGGATCTAGTTGAATTGGGGCCGGGTTTGGGGATAAAAATCAGCCCAAATTCAATTTTAAACCTTTTTCTTCAATTAACCCTTTTATTTCCTTTTTCTTTTGTTTTTTTCTTTTTACTTTACTTTAATTAAAAATATAATATTAAATTCCTAAATTAATGTAAATTATAAAATTAAACTAATTACCTAATTATAATAATTATAAAAATTACTTGATCCTAAATTAAAAGAGAAAAATTAATAATCTAAAATTAAAATGCAAAAAATGTAAAATGAGCCATTTTTGTAATTTTTATTTTTTAATAAGATAATTAATTAACTAATTAATCCTAAAACTATAAAAAAAAATGCAATGCATGGTATTTTTAGTATTTTTCATGATTTTAATAACAAGTAAACATGCACAAAAATACAAACAATTAATAAAGTCCTACAAAAATCCTATTAAAATGGCAAATAATTTGCAAAAAATCTAACTTCTTGGATTTTATAAGAGTAATTCATATAGGGAAAAAATCACATACTCACAGCTGCCCCTCTTTGCTCGAAAAAACGAAGAGTTTTTGGTCAAAGATAAAATTAGCAATGCCCATTTGAAACTCCCTGAGAAGCATCTTTTGAAAAAGTCTGACCGAACACTGCTTCGGAGGTTGCTTACATATCCTTGACTATAAAGGAATCAGGTCAGTGTAGTTCTAGAAGTTTTAGTAGCTGAGACTACTGGAAAACTATGATTTCACAGTTGTTGCTGCTGTTTCTGCTTGCTGAGCTCCTTAATACACTGAAATAAAAGTTGATAAGCTAAACTAGCTAAGTCTATCAACCACGAGCTAGAAGATTCCTATCTGTAAACCTTCTAAAGCTTGATCTTAAGTCTTGGATGGTTCTTTATGCAGACTCTGATCTGAATCTTGATGTTCGTTAGCTGCAACCACTGGTTCATCCTTCTTCAGTTTTTCGGATCAAAGCGGGACATGCAAAACTTATGTCTTCAATCATATCTTAAGCAGTCTACATCTTTTCTCCGCTTCTACACTAAGAGTTCAACTTCTTTTCTTGTTCTTCGTTTCTTTTATTTGGGTTGAGACTTCTTCTTTTGGTCATATCAAACCTTGTGCCTCACGGTGAAAACCTGTTCGGGCACCAAAGCAAACAAATAAATAAAAATTTTCTGCCCTAGTTTTCATTAGGAAAATTTTGTGAGTTATTGTAACAAAATCTAAACTATTTCTTTATTGAAAGAATTAAAATCGGGATTGTGTATCCCTGAGAAAAAGAGATTAGGGAGTGGAGACCCTACATCTAAAATGAAATCAAATGGAGATCGGAGGCCCCAAGTTGGGAAGATTACCAGGTTATGCTGGAAAAATGACCGGGTTATGCTGGGAAGGTCCTCGGGTTATGCGGGGGAAGGTCATCGGGTTATGCCGGAAAAGAAAAAGGTCATCGGGTTATTCCGGGGAGGTCCACGGGTTATGCCGGGGAAGTCATTGGGTTATGCTGGAAAAGAAAAAAGGTCCTCGGGTAATGCTGGGGAGGTCCACGGGTTATGCCGGGAAAGTCATTGGGTTATGCCGAAAAAGAAAAAGGTCCTCGGGTTATGACGGGAATGTCCACGGGTTATGCTAGGAAATTCATTGGGTTATGCCGGAAAATAAAACGGTCTGTGGTTTTTGCCGAGGAGGTCGACGGGTTATGCCGGAAAAGTCATCAGGTTATGCCAGAAAAGAAAAAGGTCCTCGGGTTATGCCTCAGGAAAATCATCGGGTTATGCCGAAAAAGAAAATGATCCTCGGGTTATGCTGGGAAAATCATCGGGTTATGCCAAAAAAGAAAAAGATCATCGGGTTATGCCGAAAAAGAAAAAGGTCCTCAAGTTATGCCGGGGAGGTCCAAGGGTTATGCCGGGAAGGTCATCGGGTTATGCTAGAAAAGAAAACGATCCTCGGGTTATGTCGGGAAAATCATCGGGTTATACCGTTAAAGAAAAAGGTCCTCGAGTTATGCCGGGAAGGTCCACGGGTTATGCTGGGGAAGGTCATCGGGTTATGCCGGAATATAAAAAAGTCCTCGGGTTATGCCGGGGAGGTCCACGGGTTATGCCGGGGAAGGTCATAGAGTTATGCCGAAAAAAGAACAAATGTCATCGGGTTATGCCAAGGAGGTCCACGGGTTATGCCGGGAAAGTCATCGGATTATGCTAGAAAAGAAAAAGGTTCTCGAGTTATGCCGGGGAGGTCCACGGGTTATGCTGGGAAAGTCATTGGGTTATGCCGGAAAAGAAAAAAGTCCTCGGGTTATGCCAGGGATTAACTAGGGAGTGGAACTCTATGTTGGAAAAGACTACCAGGTTATGCTGGAAGCAACTAGGGGATAGGACCCTATGTTGGAAAAACGTATCTAGAGATTGGGGACCCTAGGCTACCATTGGAATTTTTCTTCTTCTTTCTTTTTCTTCACTTTTCATTTTATTTAGGAGAATGAGTGAAGAGTTTAAATAAACTTCCCTTTTCGGGTCAATTTTTGCTGCAGAACTATTTTGGTTTCTGCCTGCCTCGTTTTTATTGCAACTGCTTCTTGCAGGGTTGTTTTGGACTGTACCTGCTTTCCTGTTTTCGAATCAAAGAACAATTTGTCAGTGTGAAACGGTGGTTGGTTTTGTGGCCTTGATTGTTTTGGTCACTTGATCTCGGCCCAATTCTTTAAATGAAAATCTCCATTGCTCACTGGTTTTCTGGAGATCAATCTCTCTTCTAAACCCAAGGATCTTGACTTTCTTAAATTTCACATAATTGTTAACCTGTTTGGGGCTTTAGATTTTTCATCTTATTTTGACTTTATGGGCACTTAACTTTGGATTTCTTTCCCTTTCAATAATTTTGACTATGGAGCATCGGCCATCATGGCCAGTCGAGATCGACTTGATGCCCCTACTAAGGTTGGGTGCTTTTTCTTGAATTTTGCCTTTTGTTAACCAGAACCCTGTTAAACCAATCTTGCCATATTTTCATTGTATTAGTTTCGAAGGAGGATTGAACCGAAAGTCATTCAAAGAGAAGTAAACAAATGACAGGATAATGAATTTAACGAGAAGTGTCCCTTTCGGGAGAAGGAAAGAAAGACTTATCTGGAGTGCATGCGGACTTCAACAGACATGACATGCTTCTTGGAATGGATATCCATTCTGTGCAAACCATCCAACTCTCGTAAACCCATCATAACTCATACCTCAAAACCGAGAAACTTTGCCAGAACGCTTATCAGTGCCGGCGTTGTAAGTGACTCCATTTTTAGATCAATGGCGCCCTTTGCGGATTTTCACCAACGGAACTCTCTCATTTCTATTCTCACCATTGTCGTATAGTGCTCTTTGAAAGTTTTCACTAACAAGACTCTCTCATTTTTAATTTCTCTGCTCACCATCGCCTTACGGTGCTCATGTGGATTTTCACCAATAAGACTCTCTCATTTTAATTCTCTCATTTTCTTGTATCAGATTCAAATAACCAACATACTTCTATTTTGAACATTTTTATCGATTAATCAGAAGGACTTCGAACAGGATTTAAGGTAAAAGATTTTGGATTGAATTACAACTTTGGAACTTTTCAGGCGAACCTTCGCCGAACCATTATAAATTCTGCCCCAGTTTAGACTTTTGGGGAATGTGGATCTTTGTTTTGGTGTGACTAAGCCTCAGAGAGAGGCTGCCTACATATCTTTTTGGAATCAAGTCGAATGTAGTTCAGGGAAACTTTATTTTTGATTTTTTTTGGTTTACAAACATTTTCGGGTTCCAAAGATGGTAATCAAAGAAAGGTAACCGGCTCAAAGGGTTAGCAAAGGGTGGAAGTGTTTGGGGTAGCGAGAATGAAAGCCTTCGTCCTCCCAATCGGATAATATCGGTACTGCAGAAGGGTTAAATGTAATACTTTTGGACCACATCTGCATTGACAGCTGTTTCAGGGTCATTTCCTTTAATGTCTCCCAAGTACAATGCCCCTTTCGGAAACAATTTTCTTATAATGTATGGACCTTTCCAATTTGTAGTGAACTTTCCTTTTGATTCCTTGTGATGTGGGAGAATACGTCTCAAAATGAGTTTACCCACTTCAAAGTTCATAGGTCATACTTTCTTGTTGTAGGAACGGGCCATTCTTTGTTGATACAACTGCCAGTGGCAAACTGCAGCCATCCAGTTTTCATCAATCAGGGTTAACTGTTCTAGACGGGTCTTGACCCATTCTTTATCTTCAATCTCAACTTTAACGATGATTCGAAGAGAAGTAATTTCAACTTCGGCGGGTATCACGGCTTCAATACCACAAACCAATAGGTAGGGTGTAGCTCCAACAGATGTGCACACAGTGGTGTGATATCTTAACAATGGAAACAACAACTTTTCATGCCATTGTCTAGAGCTTTGAATCATTTTTCTAATAATCTTCTTGATATTCTTGTTTGCTGCTTCAACAACACCATTAGCTTTGGGCCGATAAGGGGTAGAATTTCGAATGTCTGATCTTAAATTGTTCGCACACTTCCCTCATCAAATGACTATTCAAATTCGCAGCATTGTCCGTAATAATAGTTTTACGAATACCAAAATGACAGTTGATGTTGGAATGTACGAAGTTTACCACTGCTTTCTTAGTAATGACTTTGAGAGTGACTGCTTCAACCCATTTTGTAAAGAAATCAATGGCAATCAATATAAATCTGTGCCCATTTGAAGATTTTAGCTCGATGGCCCAATGACATCCATACCCCAAGAAACGAATGGCCATATGGTGCTGACATAGGATGCAATTCTGAAAGTGGTGCATGAATCAGATCCCCGTGTACCTCACATTGATGACACTTTCGGACAAAACTGAAGCAATCCTTTTCCGTGATCATCCAGTAATAGCCTGCTCGGAGGACTTTCTTTGCAAGGACGTATCCGTTCACATGGGGTCCGCATACTCCTGCGTGCACTTCATTCATGATCCTTCCGGGCTCTTGGGCATCTACACATCCTAGAAGGTTCAGATCTGGAGTCCTTTGGTACAAGACCTCTCCAATCAAGAAGAAGCCACCTGCAAGCCTTCTAATGGTTCTCTTTTGGTCTCCACTAGCTTGCTCGTGATATTCTTTTGTTTTCAAGAATATTTTGATATCATGATACCATGGCTGAATATCAGTATCTACTTCAACTGCACTGCAATAACCATGTCTTTCTCGAATTTGGATTTCTAATGGTCAATGTGGACATTGCCTGAATATGGTAACATCGGAACCAAAGTGGCTAGTGCATCGGGCAACTCATTGTGAAATCGAGGGATGTACTTGAACTTGATGGATTTGAACCGTTTTCTAAGATATTCCACATGTTGCTTGTATGGAATGAGCTTGACATCCCTAGTTTCCCATTCACCCTGAGCTTGTCGGATAATCAAGTCTGAATCTCCCAAGATTAACAATTCTTCCACATCTTGGTTGATTTCCATGTTCATTCCCATAATGCATGCTTCATACTCGGCAGTGTTGTTTGTGCAAAAAAACTGAAGTCGGGCTATGGCCGGATAGTGCTGACCGGTAGGTGAGATCAAAATTGCCCCAATCCTGACACCTTTTGCATTCATAGCTCCATCGAAGAACATTTTCCAAGCATTGGTGTCTTCTAAAATTACCTCAACTAAATTTACTTCCTTGTCCAGAAAGTAAGTACTCAGAGGCTGATATTCATCATCAACCAGATTTTTAGCCAGGTGATCCGCTAAAGCTTGAGCTTTCATTGCCGTACGGGTGACATAGACTATGTGAAATTTGGTGAGCAAGATTTGCCATTTTGCTAACCTCCCTGTAGGCATCAGCTTCTAGAATATGTACTTCAAAGGGTCCAACCTGGTTATGAGGTAGGTGGTATAATCCAACAAGTAATGCCTAAGCTTCTGAGCGACCCAAGTCAGGGCACAACAAGTTCTTTCCAACAAAGTGTATTTGGCTTCATAACTAGTGAACTTCTTGCTCAAATAGTATATAGCCTGTTCTTTCTTCCCGGTCACATCATGTTGCCCGAGAACACATCCAAAGGAATTCTCAAGACTCTTAAATATAAAACAAAGGCCTCCCAGGTTCGGGTGGGACCAAGACTGGCGAATTCGACAGATATTCTTTGATTTTGTCGAAGGCTTCCTGACACTCATCTATTCGCTGCTTCTTTCTTCAACAGCTTAAATATGGGTTCACATGTGGAAGTCAACTGAGCAATAAATCTATTGATGTAATTCAACCTTCCCAATAGACTCATAACCTCTTTCTTGGTTCTCGGAGGGGGCAACTCCTGAATAGATTTTATCTTTGTTGGATCTAGCTCGATGCATGTCCGAGTGACTATAAACCCCAAAAGTTTCTCAGACGGAATCCCAAATGCACACTAAGATGGATTTAACTTCAAGTCATACTTACGCAGACGCTCAAAGAACTTTCTCAAATCCCGAACATGGTCGTCCTACATTCTTGATTTAATTATCACATCGTCCATATACACCTCAACTTCTTGGTTCATCATGTCATGAAAAATGGCAGTTATAGCTCTCATGTAAGTTGCCCGGATGTTCTTCAAACCAAAAGGCATGACCTATAACAATAGGTGCCCAAGGTGTTGTGAAGGCTGTCTTTTTTGCATCTTCTTCATCCATCAAAACCTGATGATATCCAGCATAATAATCCACGAAAGATTGTATCTCATGTTTGGTACAGTTGTCAACAAGGGTGTGGATATTTGGCAAAGGGAAGTTGTCTTTGGGACTTGCTTTGTTCAGATCCTGATAGTCAACACACACTCGGTTTTCCCATCTTTCTTTGGCATTGGAACCACATTAGCCAACCATATGGTGTATCAGACCACTTGGATCACCCTCGCCTTTAACTGTTTGGTGACCTCTCCTTTGATCTTGTCACTGATGTCAGTTTTGAACTTTCTGTATTTTTATTGGACAAGGGGATGATCGGGGTAAGTTGGCAATTTTTGCACTACTATATCAACACTTACACCTGGCATATCATCATAGGACCAAGCAAACACATCTTTGAATTTGAACAAAAGTTGGATCAATGCATCACTGGTTCTTTCATTCGTATGACTGTTTATCATGGTTTCTTGGACCTCTTTTGAACTAACCAAATTAACTGGCTCGGATTCATTTAAGTTTGGCTTAGGTTTATTCTCAAATTGTTCCAGTTCTCGGTTTATTTCCCTAAAAGCCTCATCTTCATCATATTCTGATTCTTGATTCATTATTTCACAGTTAGACAGCATGGTAATATATAGGCATGAAGTCCGCAAGCATGTCATGTTATTTAAGTCCGCATTACTAGAACTAAAAAAAAGAAATAAAAAAGTAAAAAAATAGAAAGGATAAAGAAAAAGATTCATAGACGATGAAACATTGATTTTATTTTATTGAATTTGAAGATAGAAGGGTTTAAATTGGAATTTTTACAAATAATAAACTAAAAGAAAACATTCGAGTTACACCCTGGAAAAACTCGAAATACAGAAAAGGTGGCAAGATTGGACTACTGGGATTCCTGCCTGACTGGGAACGGAGTAGCCTTCCAATTATGAAGCTTGGCATTGGGCCCTATGTATTGCATCTCCGCAGTGCTCGAGACTTCTCTCGGTTGGACCATGTGAGCTTCATATAACATTTGCCTCATGGCTCCACATATGTCCTCAATTTCCTTGGCATTGAAGGCCTCATCCTCTTCCTCTATGTATCTGGGCTTGACGAATATTTTGGAGAGATGCAGGACCGGCTAAGCAACACCCAACCATTGCTCTTTATTTTATTTGCCCATGTCAAATCAGCTTCGGTGGCTTGAAAACCCACACCAAAAAACTTCTCACCGGCAGCCAAAGTGATAGGTTCCGTAATACCTTGCAAAGATACCCCGAGCCCTTTCCTGAGCTTATACCCGTGCTTGTCATTTCAGTAGCAAGCATGATTGACGCATTTGACAAAAAGGGTTGAGGACACGGGCTTCCTTCCTCATATTGATCTGCAACCACAACCTCAAAAGCTTGATAGACTATGTGCTCGCTATAGCCATGAGATATGGGACTGACGGGTCCCTGTAAATTGATTGCTCGTCCTCTCCATGGACCACGATTTCCTAATCTTTGTGTTCAAATTTTACCATTTGGTGGAGAGTAGAAGGTACGTCCCCTGCAACATGGATCCAAGGCCTTCCTAAGAGAAAATTATAAGAGGTGTCCATGTCTTAGACCTAAAATGTCACTTCAAAATCCACAGGACTGATAGTCAAGATCAAATCAATCTCCCTTATTGTGTCTCTCTTGATTCCATCAAAATCACTTACACAAACATTGTTAGGCCTGATTCTCTCAGTCCCAATTTCCATTATTTGCAAAGTTGAGAAAGGGCAGATGTCAACCCCAAATTCGCCATCTAGCATGACTCTTTTCACGTAGTACCCTTCACATTAGACTATCAAGTGAAGAGATCTGTTATGGGTAGACCCTTCCGGGGGCAAGTCATTTTTGCTAAATGAAATCTGGTTGACTTCAAAGAATCGCTCCGCCATTATTTCCAGTTTCTCAATAGTGGTTTTAATGGAACATATGCTTCATTGAGGGTCTTTATCAACACTTTCTGGTGCTCATTCGAGCTTATCAGTAGAGAAAAAATCGAAACATGAGAGGGAGACTTCCGGAGTTGGTCAATTACCTCGTAGTCCACAGTTTTCATTTTTCGGAAGAATTCCTCTGCTTTTTCTACACTGACTGGATTTTTAAGCAGAAAATGCTTCTGTCTGGCATTATTCACTTCTTCCAGATTTAGGTACTTCCCAGCCGGGTTTGTTTCATTCACTTCCCCCATGATTTATTTTCCCTTGTAAGTCACTACCGCTTTATTGTAATTCCATGGGACGTCAGTGGGATCCTTCATGGGCTTCTGTGGTGCGCGACTGATAACCACGGGCTCATTTAGCCTTGGTGAAATTATTGTCCCCCATGCCACATAATTCCCCTTTGGTACGTACATCTTAGGTTCCTTATTTAGCTCGAACCTCTTGGGGGGACTCAACACAAATTGTTCTTTCCTGGGGGTCCAGGAAACATAAAGAATAGCATCTTCAGAAGGTACTGCCCTTATCTTAGCTTCCACAGTCTTATCTACACTTTGAGGAGTGAAATTGCTCTTCTTCTCCCACTTTTCTTGCTTTGCAACCGCCCTTGGCTTCTTTTCAATATCGGTGATAGCAATGATGGATTTCAGAGCTGGGTTAAACTCTTTATCTTCACAAATTATCCCAATAACTGGCCCGTTGTTGTGAGCCGGCAATGGGTTATTGGTCACATTGGGGATCTCTTCATCTTTCAGCACTACCCTATTTTGCTCTATTAGGTTTTCGATCGCCCTTTTGAGTGTCCAACAGTCCTTAGTATCGTGCCCTTCTAGCCCAGAATGATAACCATATGTTATATCGAGTCGATAAGAGGGTGACTCTAGGTTTTTCCTATTCGGAGGTACGGGTTGCAACAAACCCATTTGGACCAGCTTAAGGAAAAGGCTAGAGTATGATTCACCAATGGGTGTGAAGTTGGTTCTTCTGGATGGCTCACAGGCACGGGCATTGTACGGAAAATTATTTTGTAGGGGACGAGGATTATATGGAGCTTGGTGAGGAGGGTTATTTCTAGGATGTGGAACTCGGTATTGGTTAACTTATTATTGTGGTTGAGCGTATGACTGGGCATTCATCGCCCCATAAGGCTGAGGAGCCATGACATAAGCCGCATCCTAGTAAATATAATAATGTTACGGGGTATTTGGAGGGAAGTAACCTCGAGGTTGACGGGGCTTTCTTAGACTCGAAGCAACCATGGCTAGTTTTTCTTTCTTCTTTTGATTTGCTACACCTCTTGACCCGCTCGAGATTGCTTGGGACGTAGCTCTTATAGCAGATTGGCTTAATATGCGACCCGTTTTCAAACCATCTCCCCAATTTTGATAGCCTCATCAAATGGCTTTCCCATGGCTAACATCATGTTCTGGAAGTAGTCAGCCTCTTGAGCTTATAGAAAGACACTGACCATCTCGGTCTCATCCATCGGGGGTTTCACCCTGGCAGCTTGTTCCCGCCACTTAACAGTATATTCTCAGAAACTCTCCGAAGACTTCTTTTTGAGATTAGATAGAAAATTTATGTTTGGAGCTATGTCTATGTTGTACTGAAATTGCCTGACAAAATCTCGAGCCAAATCATCCCATATGTTCCAGCGAGATATGTCTTGATCCATGTACCAGTCGGATGCAATTCCGACTAGACTTTTCCCGAAGTAAGCCATTAGGAGTTCTTATTTTCCGCCTAGCCCTCTCAATTGATTACAATATCTCTTGAGGTGGGCTATAAGGTCCCCGTGTCTGTCATACTTTTCTAACTTGGAAGTATTAAAACCAATGGGCAGATGAACATGCGGGAACATACATAATTCAAAGTAGGATACGCTCTTCTGGCCACTTAAACCTTGTATATTCTTGAGGCTTTGTTCCATGCTTCTCATTTTTTGAGTGATTTCATCTTGCTCAGGATTCTTTGTAGCTCTCAGTTATCCTGCAGTAAACTCGTACTGGGGTTGTTGAGGGTAATAATTGGTGGTGAAATGGGTCGTGTCTGGTGGAAAAGATGGTACTTGGAAAGTAAAGGATGATGGATCAAAACTTGGCCTGGGAAAAGTTGGCTGGGTCGTAGCCTAGGTTGGTAGTGCGGTGAATATGTTAGAAGCCACTACTGAAATCAATGCCTAAGGGTGAACCTTAGAAGGTATTCCGATGAAATGGACTGAGATGGTGGGATATCCGAGTGGGTTGTTCGGGTAATTTATGGGGATATTAGAAGTTCCACTTGCTCTGGGAAGTAGCTCGGGGAAACCAGGTATTGCACTAGGCGACACTCTACCGTTGGACCAAGTGTCCCGCATTTCCAACATATGGAGGCGCAGTGCCTTATTCTCTTCAACGGTTGCTGACTCTGATGTTGGAATACTTGATATCAGCCTATCCTCTGGGATGGGAATTGTTGGTAGATGACTTTCTAACGACATTTCGACACTTCCCTTGGATCTTGTAAAGTAAGGGTGCGAATCTAGATTACCACAAACCAACCACCTTAACAGAACCTAATCTTAGTATCAAACACAACAAATCGGTTAGTTTGAGGCAATTAACACATAGGGAATCACACATTGGGGCATGTGATGCACCTATGCATTTAAATTTGTTTCTACATATTTTTCAATAGTTGCGTGTCTCATCCCGGATTTTGTTTATCTCCTTTCTTTTCTATTGGCGCTTTTCAATATTTGCTCTTATTTGCATTCCCTCGCTGTTTTCTCCCTTATTCTTGTCTTCCCTCTTTCCATTGTTTTCTCTCTTATTTTTCTCTATTTTTCTATATTTTTCTTGTTTTCTCTCTTTTCTTCTTTCTGTCACTTTCTCTTTTATTTGAGTTATTTAAAACCATGACCAGATCTGATGAGGATTGCCTACATATCACGATGCCGCGTGAATCATATCATCGCGTAGTTCAAGGGATAACTGCAAAAATAAATAAATATTTTTGGTTTTTCTTCAAATTTTCATTAAAAATAAAAACCCCTAATTTTCTCTATTACAAACAACTCCATCACACCTACCTAAGAATTAAAAGACTATAACATACTCAAAACAGACTCTAGGAATGAAAATACATACTCGAAAAGAGAAAAGAAAATTACTCAGGAATACATAAGTGCCTCCAATCCGGCCCGAGGGATACCAGTTAGTCTTGCTGCTGGCCTACGTGCCATGTCTTCCTGGAGGATTGAGGTCTTCCATTATCTAGTTAACAAAGATCATTATTGTGGTGAAGAACATGGACCTAGTCATCTCCCCGCATTCGTTGCACTTCATCACAATGTGGTCGGGAATTCTTCTAACCCTTTCTCTGATGATGCCCTTTTCTTGTAACAACCACACAATTTGCTGAGATCTAGCCTCCAAAACCTGGGTAGCCCTATGATTCTGCTCTTGCAAATGCTGTAGGTCTTCTTCTAGATGTTCCATCAAAGCGTAGAAATTTTCTCTCTAGGCTTTGAAGCTCTTGGCTTGTTTAGTCATTTCTCCCTCAAGGCTATTAAGATCCTTTTTCCAGCCCATGACCCCTCTGTCATATCTTCCCTTCAACTGTCGAATGAAAGTTGCCCGTTCTTCTGCATTTCTGGCCAACTTTGTTTGGGCTTTTGCTGGCTCAACCTCAGTCTTTTGTAAATCATCCTCAAAGTCACGTACTTTTTGCGTAAAGCTGTAGATGAGATTTTCATCTTTTCTACTTCTGCCCGGGTTATCAGTTTCCATTCTCATCCTCCGGACTTGGGCTTGGAGAGCTTCATTTTCTTGGGCCAACCTTCTTCTTTCACCTTCAGCCTCTTGCGCGTGTATATCATTATTGAATACGATGTTTCTCAATTCTTCTTGCAAAGTGTGAATGGTGGCTTGATATTTTTTCCCCTTCTCTCTTCGAGCCAACCTTTCCAAGACTTTATCATCAAAAGCCTAAACATGAGGTCTTTTGGCGGGCCTTTCAGGCTCAAGCTCGAGCTTTGGCTCATTATTCGCACAAAACCTTCTCTCAAACCACGCAGCATACTTTGGATCCATTTCTCGTCTCGCAAGATCTGGTACCTGGGTGTCATTTTTCAGATATCGACAACCATTCCAATCCCGTTGGACTAAAGCCTCAGGTAGTGTTGCTTCTGGGTGTAGCTCAATGACTTGGGTACTCAAATCTGCATCTTAGGGTACCACTTGATATCTTCCCAGCTGACTTAGAAAGCTTTGCAGTGCATATGGTTGGATACTCCTTAGACCCATCATCATCAAATAGCCTTTTGAAGCCGTCATGTATATGACTTCCGTTACTAGAAGCCATCCTAGAGTCCATTCAATTTGACTTGCCTTCAGAGTCATTAAGTGGGAGCCCCAAGCCTCAAACCCTTCTGGAGACTTGTAATCTTTCACCCTTTCCTCATAACTCTTGATGAATTTGTTCTCGCTCGAACCATAACTCATGAACTTGGGGTGGCAGCGAAGATGCTCATTAGAAGCTTCAAAGAATTGAGCCCCAGATTTATAGAAGGTTAATGCTCGATAAATGTCTGCCAACACTAAAGGAACAAGCGTGTGATCTTTTTAGTAGTGAGGATCTGTGCAATTCTTGCCATACAAGTATCCATGATTCCCAAAAATGCCACGATGAAAGCGAATCGATGATGAATTTGCCAAGTGCTTTTATCTTGTTTGTTGTATAATCCCTTTTCATGCGTTTCAAACCTAGCTTAGTGCCCGAACATGAAGTACAAGAATTAGAAAGAACAACATCCTTTTAAAATCCCAAATCAAGGAAATTTTAGACTTTACTTTATAAATCTGCGAACCAGAAATTCTAAGTAAGGAAATTTGTTAACCCGGGAGAAGGTGTTAGGCATTTCCGAGTTCTGTGGTTCTATCAAAGTCGCTTAGCAATTTATACTTTTCTTAAGTTGTCTAATTACTTATTTATAGAACCTGTGTGTATTTACCTTTTTATCGCTTTTAATTGCTTGATTATTCATAATTAAAGAATTGAGTCACGCGTAAGTGTACTCATTTCGTTTGGCACGTCAAAAATCATGTCACTCGTACGTGTCCATAATTAATCATGCTTTCTTAATTATTAAGAAAGTTTGGTCGAAGTTGCGCGAACGCATACCTCAATTTATTTGAAGAACGAAATTCATAATTATATTACGTGAACGTATACAGAATCATAATAACAGTCTAAGTCACGCCTAAAGCAAATTACGAGTGTTTATAATTATTTATTATCTAAGTTTTAATACTAATATGTGGTGCATAGAGGATTCAAAGATAGGTGGGAAACCTCAATTTTTAGAAGGCTTGCTTAATTAAAGTAACAGAAGGATGTTCTTACTTATAACTATTTTGGACTTAAATGTCAAGCTATTAATAATAGGTAAGAAAATATAGGGAAAGTCTTTAGTTATTTGAACTAAGGTCTGGGCCAATAGCAGGCCCAATACATTATTAAAAACAAAAGAACACGCGTAAACAAAATGAAGTTAGTGCCAACTGGGCTCAAAATTGGGCCCAAGCATAAAACAAGGCGAACTGAACAACAGGGATCCGATTTTGGCTAGGCATCCTGATTTGGGCCATCGGCAGGCCCAATTGTTTTAAAGATCAGGCTTCAAACACTAAAGCCTACTGAAGTTTAAATCACAACAACTTATTTATACCAACATTTGCATAGATCTTTAAACAAAATGCCTAACATGGTAGGCCTTAACTTATTAACACGTATTTAAAAACAACAAAAACCAGAATTGAATCTTAAACTATTATATCCTTTTAAGCATAGATAAACAGTCACTTTAAAATTGCTGGAATTAGTAATAATTAAAACTTAATACACTTAGCAACCAAATACTGCATTTTAAACATGCATAATATACTAGTATACATTTAGGATATAGCCAAATAAACTATTGGAGCTGCATTAACATGAAGTCCAGTCCAACTTATTACAATAAATCTTAATACAATGAATATAGTAAGTTTATAGCAATAGGTAGACTTTTACATAACTATTCAACTACAAAATACAGATTTGTTTGAAAAAATACATAAAATGTCCTAAGTGACAGTCTAATCTACTATTGCTTTATCTTCGAACAAGCTAGGACTGCTCATGACTTTACCCATAGAGTACACTTCCTATAATTCACTAATTGTTTCAGTGACCAAAAAAGAAGAATCTATGCACCATTACGGAGTGAATCTGACCATTAAAATGTCAGATTCATTTCCTTTAATGTTGTTATTAAAAATTGAATTTTGAACATAGTTTTATGAGTATATAGACACGCTGATTCAGCAAGCCAACATTGACAAATTGAGCACATATACAGCACAATATTTCAAATTTTATGACCAAATACAACATCCATTTAAGATAATACTAACACATGATTTATTGATATTAATCAACCCTAAGTTCACATATTCATGGTTTTTAAATTATTTGCAAAGTTCAGCCAACCAAAACAAGTTTCAAACACAAATTTTGAACTAAAAATTAATTCTATTGAAGGTGGACATTGTTACATACGATGAAATTGAAAAATATAGCAGAGAAGTGACCAAATAAAGGTCATAAAACCAAAATTTAATAATCTTAATAACAGCAACAACAAGCAGCAGAACCAGCAGTAAAAAACCTAGAAAATGATAGCTTGAACACCAAAGATTTGAGAAAAAATCAGCAAGAAAAAGTAGTTTTCCCAGAAAGAAAGCCACAACCACTGTAAGACCAATTTTTAGAATGTTTTTGCACTCAGGATTTCTATATTTTTTCCAGTATTTTCTATTTTTTCGGAGTAATAGAACAGTATTTTTCAGTGTGCTTTCTAGGGTTTTTCAAAATCTGATTCTGTTTTTCAGAACCTTCTGGGCAGAAAATGATGATGAATGTGTGTGTGAATGTGGGAATGTTTTTCTTTTATAGAGTGCACAAAAAGACATCAAAAAGGAATATTCTAACCTAAAATTCTTAAAACCAGAATAGTACAATATCTTTTTACAGTTGTCTGTCCTTTTTTCCACCCAATTTCAGCATCTTTTGCTAAAAAATGGGGCAGTTGTCCAAAGACCTAGAACCTTCTGATATTAACCTATGTAAAAGACAATTTTACCTTTTTAAATACAGACTGCTTCAACTTTGACCTATATTCTGACCTTAATTGTGACGACCCGGCCGGTCGTCTTAAGAATTAATGCCTCGATCCCCTATTAACTGCTTTTCATAAGTTCATTTCTGCTATTTTAGTTTGTCGGGATGTTCGGTGTTGGGTTTCGGAGAGTTTTGGGACACTTAGTCCCTAAATGAGAGCTTAAGTGTTGAAAAGTGGTCCGTAGTCGAAACAGTGTGAAGACGAGGTCGGAATGGAAATTCGATGGTTCCGATAGCTCAGTTAGGTGATTTCAATATTGGGAGAGTGTTCAGAATGTATTTTGGAAGTCAGTAGCTCATTTAGGCCTGAAATGCTGAAGTTTGAATTTTTGAAGTCTCCGGTCCGATATTGAGTTTTTGATCCGAGGGTCGGATTGGAATTCCGGAAGTTGTAGTAGCTCCGTCATGTCATTTAGGATGTGTGCGCAAAATTTCAAGTCATTCGGACGTGTTTTTGTTAGGTTCGCGTAGAGTAATTCTGGAGGAGGAGAGGTTTTCTTCATTGTGTTCGCGATTAGTGCTCCGCGTTCGCGAAGCTTCACATATTCCTTAACCGCGTTCACGTCAAGGCGTCGCGTTCACATAGCTTTATTGGACTCCGAGGGTTGGGCTTGATTTTTATTCAATGCGTTCGCATAACCCCAGTCGCGTTCGCATAGTTCACTGAGCCCAGGCCTTCGCCTTCGCGTCCCTTACTTCGCGATTGCGAAGGGCATTTTTGGTCCCTTTATTTTTCCTTCTTCGCGAACGTGAGCTCCCTTCCGTGTTCGCGATGCTTTACGAACCTGAATAGTACTTAACATTCAAAAAAGGGTTTTGCCATTTTTATCAAAATATAAGTTTGAGAGCTCGAATTTGGGGGAAATTTCAAAGGTTTTTCGAAGGCAATCACTGGGTAACGATTCTCTACTCTCTTATGCTTTAAACCCACTAATCTAATCATGAATTCATCCTTAATTTCGTATTTTTGAATAAAAATTGGGGAAAACTTCTTAGACCAAACTATTGAATTTGGAGTGGGTGTTTGACCTCCGATTTGAGAGATTTTTATATGGTTAGACTCGTGAGAGTACAAGGGTTCTGAAAATGTGAAAATTATCCGATTCTGAGACGTTGGCTTGAGGGGCATTTTGGTCATTTTGCCTAATTTGGCGTTTTATCTTTGAATTAAATAGTAGAATCAATTGCTTGAGATGTTATTTACGATATGTAATTGAATTGAATAGATTTGGGTCATTTGGAGTCGGATACTCGTGGCAAAGGTGTGATTTTGTGTTGAGTTTGGAGCCGATTCGAGGTAAGTGGCTTGTCTAACCTTGCGTGGGGGACCTTTCCCCCTACGATATGATATGTGGTAATTGAGTTCCTTGTACGTGAGGTGACGAGCTCATACTTGAGCTAATTGTTGAAAAATCCAGGTTTTACTTAAGATATTGAGATTGAGTTTTCTTCATATTTGCCTTATTTTTATTTGTAGTTATAACCTGTGTTAGATTAGAAAAGCATGTTTAGTTGATTTAACTTGCCTAATTGTTTAAGTTCCCTTGAGTGTACTACGTGAAGCATGCTAGGCTAGTACTACTTGATGTTTGTCTTTTGTACTTAATTTCTGAATATCTTCTGGTTGTGGTTGCGCATTTACATTAGGACTACGGATGTGGGATTCCGATGGCTCACCTCTTGTTTTTTTACTTTGGGACTGCGGGTTCGATTCCTGATAGATCCCCCTGCACATTTACTTTGGGACTGCGAGTTAGATTCCCGATAGATCCCCCTACACATTTACTTTGGGACTGCGGGTTAGATTCCCGATAGATCCCCCCTGCACATTTACTTTGGGACTGCGGGTTAGATTCCCGATAGATCCCCCTGGACATTGATAGTTGGACTACGGGACGGTATCCCGGAAGATCCACTGGACAGTTGAGAAAAGGGATATAGGATGGTATCCTGGCAGATCCTCATTGTTACCATTGGTATTGAGTTGTACTTATTCTATGGTTTCTCCGTTCTTTGTGTATTTGATATTGCCTTGTTTATCTTGTTTATTTCCACTGATGCACTCATTATTACTGTCAGTTTTCATATTGTTAATTCATATTATGTTGTTTGACCTCAGTAGGGCCCTAACCTTCCTCGTCACTACCCAACCGAGGTTAGGCTTGGCACTTACTGAGTACAGTTGTGGTGTACTCATGACCCTTCTGCGCATGTTTTTCATGTGCAGATCTAGGTACCTCCACTTAGGTGTACTATCCTTGAGGCGGAGAGATCTAGTAGGGATTTCGAGGTATATCTGCCACATCCGCAGACCAGGAGTCTCTATTCTGTTCCAGCTTTAGTAGTTAATCTATCCTTTTCTTTCAGTTGTTTAGACATTCTAGAGTTAGAGCAGTATATTACATTTCTATTAGCTTGTGTTTCCCGTGAGTTTCCGGGTTTTTGGATTGAGTAGTAGACTTTCGCATTTCTTTTGAGTTGTATATACCAAGCGGCCTTATATGTAGCTATTATTTTACATATGTTCAGTTTTAATTAATTATTTTCGCGAGTTATATTAAATTTCTGCATTGTTAGGCTTACCTAGTTATAGTAACTAGGTGCCATCACGACATGTTCATAGAGGGTGAACTGGGGTCGTGACAAGTTGGTATCAGAGCTCTAGGTTCATAAGAGTCACGGAACACAGGTCGGTTTATTAGAGTCTCGCTGATCGATACGGAGACGTTTGTGCTTCTCTACGAGGGGCTATGTAACTGTTTAGGAAAAATCTTCACTTCATTTGGTTTCCTTTTCGTGTGATATTTTTTTACATATACTCCAAACTTTTGCCTTCTATTCTCTCACAGATGGTGAGGACACGTGCTACTCGGGACGATCAGGCACCTGCACCCCCTACTGTAGCCGTCAGAGGCCATGGATGGGGTAGAGGCCGAGGACGCGCCCGTGGTGCTTTGAGAGCACTTGCGCGAGCTGCCGCTGAGGTACCACCAGCAGATCCAGCCGGAGTTCAGGCACCTGACATGCCTATAGCTACTACTACTCCAGCACTTCAGGAGACTTTGGCACAATTCCTGAGCATGTTTGGTACATTGATTTTGGCTGGATTGATTCAGGTTGTATTGACTACTTTACAGATTAGGGAAGGGACCTAGACTCCCGCCTCCGCCACTTCAGAGCAGTGAGTTTCCATTGGTCAGGTTCTAGGTGTCATGGCGACATAGCCTGTGGTCCCACTTCAACGGGTGGTGAGTACCTCTCGTCGAGTAGAGGACAGGTGGGTCCAGGAGAGAGAGGACAAACAAGGTCAGGAGGGAGAGTATATAGGAGTGAGTTGACCTCGTGGACCAGGGAGATATACTGGTCCTTATTTTGGAGGCAGGGTGCGTCACGGTAGAGGTTTTGTGGGTCAGCTAGCTCAGTTTGCATCTCAGAATTCCCACAGCGTTTCAGGTGTTTAGGGGTCTTGGAGTACCCGTACCGCACAGTTCCTAGTGCCACGTCAGTCACGAGGTTGCTTTGAGTGTGGTGACATACACCATGTGGTGAGGTATTGCCCTAGACTTGGGAGGAGTGCACCTCCACAAACTTCTCGGCCATAACGCGTCGCGCATAATTCTCAGGCTTTGGTTACAACCGCAGTTGCTACCCCACCTACCCGTACCGAGACTGTTGCCTCCAATTCTATCATCACAGGTATTGTCATAGTTTGTTATAGAAGTGTATCAGTTCTATTCAATTTAGGCTCTACTTATTCTTATGTGTCTTCTTATTTTGCTTCGCATTTGGGTGTACCTCCGAATTTCCTTGAGTTTCTCTGTTTATGTTTCTACTCCTATGGGAGAATTCTCTTGTTGTGGACCGCGTTTATTGGTTGTGCTTGGTTACTATTCGTGGTTTTGCGACCAGAGCAGATTTATTGTTACTCAACATGGTCGATTTTGATATTATCTTGGGCATGGACTGGTTGTCGCTCCATTATGCTATTCTTGATTGTCATGCCAAGACCGTGACGCTGGCTATGCCAGGCATTCCGCATGTTGAGTGGAGCGGTACTTTAGATCACACTCCCAGTAGAGTTATCTCTTTCCTTAAAGCTCAGCGTATGGTTGAGAAGAGGTGTGCCGCGTATTTAGCTTATGTGAGAGATGACAGTGTTGATGCCCATTCTGTTGATTCAGTTCCAGTGGTACGGGATTATCCCGATATGTTTCCAGCTGATCTTTCGGGCATGCTGCCTAATAGAGACATTGATTTTGGCATTGATCTGTTGATGGGCACTTAGCCCATTTCCATTTCCCCATATCATATGGCTCCTCCTGAGTTGAAGGAGTTGAAGGATCAGTTGCAGGAATTGCTTGGCAAGGGTTTTATTCGACCTAGTGTTTCACCGTGGGGTGCTCCTTTCTTGTTTGTAAAGAAAAATGATGGTTCTATGCGTATGTGTATTGATTATCGACAGTTGAACAAAGTTACAGTGAAGAACCGTTATCCCTTGCTTCGTATTGATGATATGTTTGACCAGCTTCAGGGCGCACATGTGTTTTCTAAGATTGACTTGCGCTCAGGTTACCATCAGGTAAAGATTCGGGAGCCAGATATCCCGAAGATAGCCTTCAGTACTTGGTATGGTCATTACGAGTTCCTTGTTATGTAATTTGGGATGATCAATGCCACAACAGCTTTCATGTGTGTGATGCAAAGTGTGTTCAGACCATATCCTCACTCGTTCATTATTGTTTTTATTGATGATATTCTGGTGTATTCCCGAAGATGGGGAGATCATGAGCAGCACCTGAGGACCGCGCTTCAGACCTTGAGAGACAAGAAGTTATATGCAAAGTTCTCAAAATGTGAAGCTGAGTTCTATGGTATTCTTAGGTCACGTGATTTCGAGTGAGGGTATTCGGGTGGATCCGAGGAAGATAAAGTCGTACAAAGTTGGCCCAGGCCGTCCTCAGCTATAGAGATTCGCAGTTTCCTTGGTTTGGCGGGCTACTACAATCACTTCGTGGAGGGATTTTCATTGATTGTAGCCCCTATGACTATATTGACCTAGAAGGGTGCCCCTTTTTAGTGGATAGAGGCGTGTGAGGCGAGCTTTCAGAAGCTCAAGCCAGCTTTGACTACAGGGCCAATTTTGATGTTGCCTACCGGTTTGGGGTCTTATACTGTCTATTGTGATGCCTCGAGAGTTGGCCTTGGAGTGGTGTTGATGCAGGACGATAGGGTGATTACCTATGCGTCCAAACAGTTGAAAATACATGAAAATAATTACCCTGTCCACGACCTTGAGTTAGCTACCATTGTTCATGCCTTAAAGATCTGGCGTCATAATTTGTACGGTGTGCCTTGTGAGATCTATACTGACCATCGGAGTTTGCAGCACTTACTCAAGAAAATGATCTAAATATGCGTCAGACAAGGTGGTTAGAGTTGCTGAAGGATTATGATATCACTATTCTGTATCACCCTGGCAAGGCCAATATGGTGGCGGATGCCTTGAGTCGCCGGGCGGAGAGTTTGGATAATTTGGCATATTTACCAGCTTCAGAGGGGCCTATAGCAATGGTGGTTCAGGCCTTAGCCAGCCAGTTTGTGAGATTGCATCTTTCAGAGCCTTCGGGTTCTAGCTTGTGTGTTTTCCTGGTCTTCCTTATTTGATGGTATCAGGGAGCAGCAGTAGAAAGACCCTCATTTGCTTGTCCTTAAGGACAAGGTTCAGCGGGGAAAAGCCAGAGATGTGACTATCAGAGATGACAAGGTATTGAGGATGTAGGGCCGGATTTGTGTGCCCAATGTTGATGGTCTTCGAGAGTTGATTCTAGTAGAGGCCTATAGTTTGCAGTATTCCATCCATCCGGGTGCCGCGAAGATGTATCAGGACTTGAGGAAACACTATTGGTGGAGGCGGATGAAGAAAGATATAGTTGGTTATGTGTCTAGATGCCTCAACTGTCAGCAGGTGAAGTATGAGCACCAGCGCCCAGGTGGGTTGCTTCAGCAGATAGAGATTCTGGAGTGGAAATGGGAGCACATCACCATGGATTTTGTATCTGGACTCCCACGGACCTTGAAGAAGTTTGATGTCATTTGGGTCATTGTGGATCGGCTGATCAAGTATGTTCATTTCATTCCTGTGTGTACCACTTATTCATCGGAGCGGTTGGCGGAGATTTACATCCGGGAGACCGTCCGTCTGCATGGTATTCTAGTTTCTATTATTTCGGACAAAGGTACTCAGTTTACATTGCGGTTCTGGAGAGTCGTGCAACAGGAGTTAGGCACTCGGGTGGAGTTGAGCACAATATTTCACCCCCAGACGGATGGACAGTTCGAGCGTACTATTCAGATTCTGGAGGATATGCTCCGTGAGTATGTGATTGAGTTTGGAGGGTCTTGGGATCATTTCTTGCCATTGGCGGAGTTTGCTTACAACAACAGTTATCAGTCCATCATTTTAGATGGCGCCGTATGAGGCTTTATATGGTAGAAGGTGTAGATCTCCTATGGGTTGGTTTGAGCCGGGTGAGGCCAGGCTATTGGGCAGAGAGTTGGTTCAGGATGCGTTGGAGAAGGTTAAGATGATTCAGGATAGACTTCGTACAGCCCAGTCTAGACAGAAGATTTACGCAGACAGGAAGGTTCGTGATGTTTCATATATGGTTGGTGAGCGGGTTCTTCTTCGAGTTTTGCCTATGAAAGGCGTCATGAGGTTTGGGAAGAAAGGAAAGTTGAGTCCAAGGTTTATTGGCCCGTTTGAGATCTTGAGGCGAGTTGGGAAGGTTGCCTATGAGCTTGCCTTACCTCCCAGTTTGGCCAGAGTCCATCCGGTATTTCATATTTTGATGCTCTTGAGGTATCACGGTGATCCGTTGCACGTGTTGGATTTCAGTTTAGTCCAGTTGGACAAGGATATATCCTATGTTGAGGAGCCAGTGGCTATATTGGACAGGTAGATCAGAAATTTGAGGTCAAAGAACATAGCTTCAGTGAAGGTTCAATAGCGGGGTCAGCCGGCCGAGGAGGCGACTTGGGAGATCGAGCAGGATATGCGCAGCAGTTACCCTCATCTTTTCACTACTTCAGGTATGTTCTCTATGCCCGTTTGAGGACGAACGAATGTTTAAGTATAGGAGGGTGTGACGACCTGGCCGGTCATCTTAAGAATTAACGCCTCGATCCCCTATTAACTGCTTCCCCTAAGTTTATTTCTGCTATTTTGGTTTGCCGGGACGTTCGATGTTGGGCTTCGGAGAGTTTTGGGACACTTAGTCCCTAAATGAGAGATTAAGTGTTGAAAAGTGGTCCGTAGTTGGAAAAGCATGAAGACGAACTCGGAATGGAAATATGATGGTTCCAATAGCTCTGTTAGGTGATTTCGGCATTGGGAGCGTGTTCAGAATGTGTTTTAGAAGTGCATAGCTCAATTAGGCTTGAAATGCAAAAGTTTGAATTTTTGAAGTCTCCGGTCCGATAGTGAGTTTTTGATCCGAGGGTCGGATTGGAATTTTGGAAGTTGCAGTAGCTCCGTCATGTCATTTGGGATGTGTGTGCAAAATTTCAGGTCATTTGGACGTGTTTTGGTTAGGTTTTGGATCGAAAGCGTGTTTTGATGGAATTTGAAGTTCTTAGGCTCAAATCATTGATTAATTTGATTTTTTGGTGTTATTTTAAGTGTATTAAGGATTGGTACAAGTTTGAATGATGATATGGGATATGTCTGTAGGTTTGGTTGAGGTCCCGGTAGCCTCAGGTGTGTTTATGATGCTCAACGGAGCATTTTGGAGTTTGAAAATGTTGCAGAAAATCCTTCAGCTGTGCAGGTCCCAAATCCTTCTTCGCGTTCGCGGTACCCTCCTCGCGTTCGCGTAGAGTAATTCTGGAAGAGGACAAGTTTTCTTCATTGTGTTCGCGATTAGTGCTCCGTGTTCGCGAAGCTTCACATATTCCTTAACCGCGTTCGCGTCAAGGCTGTCGTGTTCGCATAGCTTTATTGGACTCCGAGGGCCGGGCTTGATTTTTATTCAACACGTTCGCATAACCCCAATCGCGTTCGTGTAGTTCACCGAACCCAGGCCTTCGCGTTTGCGTCCCTTCATTCGCGATCGCGAAGGGCATTTTTGGTCCCTTTATTTTTCCTTCTTGGCGAACGCGAGCTCTCTTCCGCATTCGCGATGCTTTACGGACCTGAACAGTACTTAACATTCAAAAACGAGGGTTTTGCCATTTTTATCGAAATACAAGTTTGAGAGCTCGGATTTGGGGGAAATTTCGAAGGTTTTATGAAGGCATTCTCTGGGTAACGATTCTCTACTCTCTTATGCTTAAAACCCACTAATCTAATCATGAATTCATCCTTAATTTCAGGTTTTTGAATGAAAATTGGGGAAAACTTCTTAGACCAAACTATTGAGTTTTGAATGGGTGTTTGACCTCTGATTTCAGAGATTTTTATGTGTTTAGACTCGTGAGAGTACGAGGGTTCTGAAAATGTGAAAATTATCCGATTCCGAGATGTTGGCCTGAGGGGAATTTTGGTCATTTTGCCTAATTTTGCATTTTATCTTTGAATTAAATAGTAGAATCAACTGCTTGAGATGTTATTTACGATATGTAATTGAGTTGAATATATTTGGGCCATTTGGAGTCGGATACTCGTGGCAAAAGTGTGATTTCAAGTTGAGTTTGGAGCCGATTCGAGGTAAGTGGCTTGTCTAACCTTGTGTGGGGGACCTTTCCCCTTAGGATATGATATGTGGTAATTGAGTGCCTTGTACGTGAGGTGACGAGCGCATACTTGAGCTAATTATTGAAAAATCTGGATTTTACTTAAGATGTTGAGACTGAGTTTCCTTCATATTTGCCTTGTTTTTACTTGCAGTTATAACCTGTGTTAGATTAGAAAAGCATGTTTAGTTGATTTAACTTGCCTAATTGTTTAAGTTGCCTTGACTGTACTACGTGAAGCATGCTAGGCCAGTACTACCCAATGTTTGTCTTTTGTACTTCATTTCTGAATATCTTCTAGTTGTGGTTGTGCATTTACATTGGGACTACGGATTTGGGATTCCGGTAGCTCCCCCCTTGTTTGTTTACTTTGGGACTACGGGTTCGATCTCCGATAGATCCCCCTGCACATTTACTTTGGGCATGTGGGTTCGATTCCCGATACATCGCCCTGCATATTTAATTTGGGACTGCGGGTTAGATTCCCGATAGATCCCCCTGCACATTTACTTTGGGACTGCGGCGGGTTAGATTCCCGATAGATCCCCCTGCACATTGATAGTTGGACTACAGGAAGGTATCCCGGGAGATCCTTCGGATATACACATATGATGGACTATGGGACGGTATCCCAGGAGATCCACTGGATAGTTGAGAAAAGGGCTACAGGACGGTATCCTGGGAGATCCTCATTGTTACCATTGGTATTGAGCTATACTTATTTTGTGGTTGCTCCGTTTTTGTGTATTTGATATTGCCTTGTTTAGCTTGTTTATTTCTACTGCTGCACTCATTATTATTGTCAGTTTTAATATTGTGAATTCATATTATGTTGTTTGACCTCAGTAGGGACCTGACCTTCCTCGTCACTACCCAACCGAGGTTAGGCTTGGCACTTACTGAGTACCACTATGGTGTACTCATACCCCTTCTGCGTATATTTTTCATGTACAGATCCAGGTACCTCCACTCAGGCGTACTATCCTCGAGGCTGAGAGATCTAGCATGAACTTCGAGGTATATATGTCGCGTCCGCAGACCAAGAGTCTTTATTCTGTTCCAGCTTTAGTAGTTAATCTATCCTTTTCTTTCAGTTGTTTAGACATTCTGGAGTTAGAGTAGTATATTACATTTCTATTAGCATGTGTTTCCCATGAGTTTCCGGGTTTTGGGATTGAGCAGTAGACTTCCGCATTTCTTTTGAGTTGTATAGGCCGAGCGGCCTTATATGCAGCTATTATTTTACATATGTTCAGTTTTAATTAATTATTTCCACGAGTTATCTTAAATTTTTACATTGTTAGGCTTACCTAGTTCTAGGAACTAGGTGCCATCACGACATGTTCATGGAGGGTGAACTGGGGTCATGACATCAATTCAGTTCCAGCCCTCTTTAGGACCTTCAGCTAAGTGATTAGGTTGCCTAGGGTATTGCATTTTATTTTCTGAAATTAAACTAAAGTTTTTCAATTTAGAGGTTTAAACCTAAAAGAAAATTTAGCCAACTAATCCTAAACAACTAATAAAATGCACAATGTTTGATGCGAAGAAAACCTAGAAATTATTCTAATTATCTTCAATTAAACAGATTAAATAGACTAAGGCTAAGGTTTCTAAAGCTAATCAAGAAACAAGTTAGACAAATAGTTTACCAACCTTTGGAAATTTAGTAAATTATTCTAACTGATACAAAACAAACAACTAAGTGTAACAATATGAGCACAATCGAGAAATATGGAGAAAAAACAAACAAACATGCAGCTTTCTAAATTTAGACCCTAATCAAAACTAACTTATTTTAACTAAACTAGATTGAATCAAACTAAAACTAAAACAATCAGTGATTAGCTAAAATAGGAAATTAATTAAACCTTAACCCTATCCTAATTACCCTAATTGACACTGAAAACAAACTGGCAAGAAGATCAAACATGAAAGGAAAAGAAACAAAACAAACGGATTGCCAGAAGCTAAAATGCTAAACCTAGGCAAATGAAATCTAAAACCTGCAATTGACGATACTAACAGTAGAAGAGGAAAAAAATAGAACCTAAAGCAAGCGGCTAAATTAGAAACAATTATCATGAAGGGGATTCATCCAAAGAGGAGGAAAAATAAAGAGAGAAAAAGTAAAAGAAATTACCTATATTTGTTTTTTAGACCAAACAGGGCCAATCAGACGAGTCTTGACCAAGCTTAGAAAAAGGGGTAAAATAAACATTGAACTGACATTAACCGACTAATGAATGTTTGGGGATTCAAATGCCCAAACTCTTACCAAAAACCAACAAAAAGAGAAGGGCACAAGATTTAATATTTAGAATATTTTAGAGTGGAAATTCGAAGAAATTGGCTGGGGTTTTCGGGGAATTGGTTGTTGTTTATGGTTCAGAGGGGTGTGAGGACTATAGGGTATGATTTTGGGGCGATTTGGGTGAACAGTGATTTTTAGGTTGAAACTCAAATCTGAAATCTGGGGAGTTTGAGAGTGTTTCTGGGGAAATTGATTTTGGATTTAAGAAGAAGAGGGGGCAGGGGTTGTATAGTATCGATTTGGGGAGGTTTGGAGTATCTCCACCGCCGTAGGGCGATTTTTGACAGCGGCGAAAGAGATAGGTCAGAGAGACGAAGAGTGAGGGGGCCTTTGGTGGGTAGGGGGACTGTTTAGGACAATTATATATTAAACAAACACCTAGTTCCAAGTTGTTTGATCAAAGGAATCCAACGGCTATATGTCATGACCACGGTTCGCCCTACGTCAACCATCGTGATGGAACTTAGTCTCTACAACTAGGCAAGCCTAAATTGCGGAAGAAAAACCAAATTTATGGAAAAAAACAATTTAAAACTAAAGTAAAGTAATAAACAACTTTTAAAAGTGCCGCTCGGCAAACACAACATTTAACTCTCAAGACCAATACATATTTCCAAGATCCGGAAACCCACGAATCACAAGCTAAGGATACTACATAGCTCTAACTCCAAAATGTCTAACAAAGAATAGAAATACAGAAGTGCTAATACTTAAAAGTGAGAATAGAAAGGGACTCCTCGATTTGCGGATGTGGCAGATATACCTCGAAGTCGCTAGAGCAGTCGCCTCGCCTCAAAGGTGATAGGACTAAGTCGCGATACCTGGATCTTCACATGAAAAACATGCACAGAAAGGGCATGAGTACACCACAGTGGCGGTACTCAATAAGTGTCAAGCCTAACCTTGGTTGGGTTATGATGAGGAAGGTCAGGGCCCTACTGAGGTTAAATAAAAGATAAAGTTCGACAGTGTAGAACAAAGATGTATAAATAAGTATAGTACTAAAAGTAACACAGGATATAAAGGACAACAACAACTACACAAAGGTAAGTTAAACACAGAAAGAGTATACAGCTCAACACCAATTAATAACAATCGGTGATCTCCCAGGATACTTTTTTATAGTCCCGAATGTACATAGCCAATAGGTCTCTCGGGATACCGTCCGTAGTCCAACTCATGGTACGCGGGGATCTACCAGAATCCCGCTCCGTAGTCCCAAATATAAATTCCAAGTACTGGGGAATCTACTGAGTGAATTCCCATAGTTCTATATAACTGTGCAGGGGGATCTACCGGAATCCTACATCCGTAGTCCCAAATGTAAAACAGACAAGTGGGAGCTACCGGAATCCCACATCCATAGTCCCAATGTAAATACACAACAGTAACAAGAGAAATACTCTGAAATATCAAACTTCATATTAAGGCAAAAAAATAGTCTAGCCTAGCATATTGCACAGAATTCAGGTAAAGCAGTTGAACAAATAATGCAATTGAATCACTTAGACATGCTTTCCTAAGCTAACAACAGCCTTAATAGTGCAAGTAATAAAGCAGGAAAGAAAACATACTAGTAATTACTTAATAAAAATAGGATTTCCAATAATTAGCACAAGTACGCACTCGTCACCGCATGTACAAGGCATTTAAATTATCAATATACCAAATCTGAAAGGGAAGGTCCCCCACGCAAGGTTAGGCAAGCCACTTACCTCGAACCAGCTCAATAATTAATCTGAAACCACGCTCTTGCCATGAGTACTCGGCTCCAAATGGCCCGGATCTATTCAATCCAATTTCATAATGTAAATAACACTTCAAGCAACTGATTCTACAAAGAAATTATAAGCTAATATGCGAAATTAGGTAAAATGACAAAAATGCCCCTCGGGCCCACATCTCGGATTCGAGTGAAATTTATAAATTCGGAATCCTCATACTATCACGAGCTTTTATATATATATAAATTACTCCAATCCGACATAAAAATCTTGATCTAAACTCAATTGTTTGGCCTAGGAACTTTCTCCAACTTTCCCTCAATTTTCCACCATTAATTCAAAAATTAAGGATGGATTTAAGTGTAGATTCATGGAAATTAGTCTAAACCGAGCAAGAATTACTTACCCAAAACACCCAGGTGAAAATCTCTCTTCAAATTGCCAATCCTGAGCTCCCAAATCAATTTTTCAAAATTTTGAACTAAACCCTCGATTCTTCCCCTTTTCTGCCCAGTGAAACCGCATCTGCGGTCCCGCTCTTGTGGAACCATTGTTGCATCTACGCCTTCTCACTTAAGGCTCATTATCCGCATATGCGGTTATCCTTTCGCAGATGTAGGGCTGCTTCTGCGATGAAGACCTCGCTTCTGCGGTCCCTGCTGCCTTTCTTCCTTTTTCGCACCTGCAAAACCCAAACTGCAGGTGTGGTTACGCTAGAAACCAGCTAAAGCTGCAACTCCCAAACTCCAAAATCCTTCCGTCAATCATCCGAAATCATCCCGAGGCCCCTGGGACCTCAACCAAACCAACCAACGTACCCCATAACTTCATTCAAATTTGTTCCAACCTTCGAAACGCTCAAAACAACATCAAAATACCTATTTTTCATTGGATTCAAGCCTAAGAATCCCAAAAACTTTAAAAATACGCTTTCAATCAAAAACCCTATCAAACCTGGCCCGGATGACCTAAAATTTTGCACACACGTCCCATTCAACACTACAGAGCTACTCCAACTTTCGTAATTCCATTCCGACCCTCAGATAAAAATATCACTATCGAACCGGAAACCTCAAAATTCGACCTTTCGGCATTTCAAGCCTAAACTAGCTACGGACCTCCAAAACACAATCCGAACATGACCCTAAGCCCTAAATCACCCAACGGAGCTAGCGGAACCCTCGGATAACCATTCCAAGGCCGTCTTCACACTGTTCCAACTACGGTCAACTTTCCAACACTTAAGCTCTCATTTAGGGACTAAGTGTCCCAAAACTCTTAGAAACGTAAAACCGAACATCCCGGCAAATCAAAATAGCAAAAATAAACACGGGGAAAGCAGTTAATAGGGGATTGGGGCGTTAATTCTTAAGACGACCGGTCGGGTCGTCACACTGTGATTGAAAGACCAAGAAATGACGTCGTTTTGGGTTAGTGGGGGGTTGGACCGGGTAAGTCAATTTTGGGCTTGGATTGGTTGAATTGGGGCCGAGTTTGGGCATAAAAATCAGCCCAAATTCAATTTTAACATTTTTCTTCAATTAACCCTTTCATTTCCTTTTTTTGTTTTTTCTTTTTCTTTTCCTTTAATTAAAATTCCTATATTAAATTCCTAAATTGAACTAATTACCTAATTATAATAATTATAAAAACTACTTGATCCTAAATTCAAAGAGAAAAATCAATAATCTAAAAATTAAAAGGTAAAAAATGTAAAATGAGCCATTTTTGTGATTTTTTTTTAATAAGACAATTAATTAACTAACTAATCCTACAACTATAAAAACAAAAACTAAAATGCAATGCATGATATTTTGGGTATTTTTCATGATTTTAATAACAATTAAACATGCACAAAATTGCAAACAATTAATAAAGTCCTACAAAAATCCTATAAAAATGGCAAATAATTGGCAAAAAATCTATTTTCTTGGATTTTATAGGAGTAATTCATATAGGGAAAAAATTACATGCTCACAAAAGCTATCTTGAGCTTTTGGAAGCTCGCCTCACACTCTTCCGTCCACTATAACGGAGCACCCTTCTAGGTCAACCTAGTTATAGGTGCTGCAATGGATGAAAACCCCTTAACAAATCGACTGTAATAACTCGCCAAGCCAAGAAAATTGTGGATCTCTGTAGCTGAGGATGGTCTGGACCAACTCTGTACTGCTTCTACTTTCTTTGGATCCACCTTTATCCCCTCACTCGATACCACGTGACCCAGGAATGCCATAGAATCCAACCAAAACTCACATTTCAAGAACTTTGCATATAACTTCTTTTCTCTCAAAGCTGAAGCATTATCCTCAGGTGCTGCTCATGATCTTCCCGACTCCAGGAGTATACAAGAATATCATCAATAAAGACAAGGACGAACGAGTGAAGATATGGTTGAAACATACTGTGCATCAAATGCATGAAGGCTATTGGGGCGTTGGTCAGCCCGAATGACATAACAAGGAACTCGTAATGTCCATACCGAGACTTGAAAGCAGTCTTCGGGATATCTGGCTCCCGAATATTCAACTGATGGTAACCTAAATGCAAGTCAGTCTTAGAAAACACTCGTGCACCCTGTAGGTGGTCAAACCAATCATCGATACAAGACAAAATATAACGGTTCTTCACTGTAACTTTGTTCAACTGGCGATAATAAATGCACATACTCGTAGAACTATCCTTTTTCTTTACAAACAAGACAGAAGCACACTAAGGTAATACACTAGTCCAAATAAAGCCCTTATCAAGCAATTTTTGTAACTGATCCTTCAACTCCTTCAACTCAGGAGGAGCCATACGATACGGAGGAATAGAAATGGTCTGAGTGTCTAACAACAGATTAATGCATAAATCAATATCTCTATCGGGCAGCATGCCCGAAAGATCAGCTGGAAACATATCAGAGAAATCCCATACTACTGGGACTGAATCAATTATAGGGGTATCAATACTGACATCCCTTACATAAGCTAGATACGCGTCACACCCCTTCTCAACCATTCGTTGAGCCTTAGGGAAAGAAATAACTCTACTAGGAGTGTGATCCAAAGTACCCATCCACTCAACTCGTGGTACACCTGGCATAACTAGCATCACGGTTTTGGCATGACAATCAAGAATAGCATAATGGGGTGACAACTAGTCCATGCCCAATATAACATAAAAATCTACCATGCTGAGAAATAATAAATTGGCTCTGGTCTTAAAACTACTAAGAGCAACCAAACACAACCGATAAACATGATTCACAACAAGAGAATCTCCTACAGGAGTAGAAAAATAAATAGGGGAACTCAAAGAACCTCAAGTCACACCCAAATGCGGGGAAAAATAAGAAGACACATAAGAATAGGTGGAGCCTAGATCGAATAAAACTAATGCATCTCTCTGACAAGCCAAGACAATACATGTGATGACACAATCAGAGGCAACAGCCTCAGTACAAGCAAGAAGGGCATAATATCTGACATGGCCTCCCCTTTTAAGGCAGCCTTTACCTCCCGACCTCTACCTCTAGCTAGCTAAGCAAGTGGGGTAGTAACTGGTGTCACGATCATAGCTTAGGAACACTGCGGGGCACGCTTTGGCTTATAAGTCTATGAAGGTGCACCCCTCATAAGTCTGGGACAATCCCTCACTATATGGCCTGTGTCACCATACTCAAAACAAGCTCTGGGAGGACTTGGTGGCTGTGACTGGCTCGGGCCAGGTCTGTTGGACTAACCACTGAAAGCACCCCACGCAAGAGGCACATGAGATACTAGAGATGTATAATAAGGCTCCTGAAGCCTAGGAGGAGCTGGAATACCACTAGTTGTTGGAACTGCTGAATGAACAGGGTCACTCATATAACCCCTACCATGACAAACTGTAGCTGGAGCACATGCATCAGAATAATAGCCTAACTCTTGAGACCTCTTGTCCTCCTTCTCCTCTCTATCCCGAGCATGCATACCCTCCACTCTCCTAGTAATGCTCACCACCTGCTGATAAGAAATATCCATCTCCAACTCCCGATCCACGCTAGACCTGATGTTGGGAATAAGCCCCTCAATAAACCTGCGAACTCTCTCATGAACTATAGAAACCAAGGGTGGTGCATGCCTAGCCAAGTCGGTAAAATTGACTACTTACTTCGAAACAATCATAGTACCCTAGAGTAAATGCTCAAACTCTGCACGCTATGTGTCCCTGAGGCTTTGAGGACAAACTCTCTCAAGAACATATCTAAAAACTAAGTCCAAGTAAGGGAAGTTGCCTCAGTTGTACTGTCCTACTCAAAAGTATGCCACCACTTATAGGCTGCTCCTCGAAGCTGGAAGGCATTGCAAGAAACCCCACTTGACCCTGATATACCCATAGTGCGGAGGATACAGTGGCACTCCTCCAGAAATCCCAAAGCATCATCCGATGCTAGACCACTGAATACAGGAGGCTTGTACTTCTTGAACCTCTCAAGCCTTATCTCCTCATCCTCGGAACCCGCAACCCTGTCCTTGGGCTGAACTAGGGCTACAGGTTTTACAGGAATAATCTTTGGGTCCTGATCAACATGAACTCACTGCTCAAGAGTGCTGGTGGTGGGAGTTTGTGCTCCTCCCCCGGCCTGAGATGTGGCTGCAGTGAGGGGAAGCAATCATGCTTGAGCCAGAGTGGAGTACATGCTCATGAACTATGCAAGAGTCTCCTGAAGAGCTGGAGTAGTAGTAGTAGTAGGCGTATCAGGTGCTTGTGTTCTGGCAGGAGCTGCTGATGGCTTCTCGATGGCAGCTCGCACGGGTGCTCTGGCTACACCGCATGCCGTCCTTAATCTCTACCCCAGCCCCGACCTCTGACGACTCCATTAGGGGACGCGGGTGCCTGATCATCTCTGGTAGCACGTTTCCTCACCATTTGTGAGAGAATAAAAGATAGAAGTTCAAAATTGTGATATCAAAAATCTCGCACGACAAGGAAATCAAATGAAGTGGAATTTTCGTAACAGTTACATAGCCTCTCATAGATAAGTACAGACATCTCCATATCGATCCGTGAGACTCTAATAAATTGTCTTGTAATTCATTACTCCTATGAACCTAGAGCTCTTATACCAACTTGTCACGATCCTAGTTCGCCCTCCCTGAGTTGTCCTGATGGCACCTAGTCTCTACGACTAGCTAATCCTAACAAATTACGGAAAAGAAAATGAAAGATAAAACTAGTAAAAAATTAAGGATAAAAATAATAAAACGTTTAAGATGCCGCTTGGCATATACAAATATAAACTCTCAAACTAAAACAACTCCCAATACCCGGAATCTCATGAAGTCACAAGCTATTGAATAACTACAAAGCGTTCTAAATCCAGAATGACTAAACAAAAGAAAAGTACAGAAGGGCTATAACTAGAAGAGGCAATAGATAGGGACTCCTCGGTCTGCGGACGCGGTAGATATACCTCAAAGTCTCTTGTGACACCTCCTTTTTCTACCCCTAAAAGGGAGATAAGAGAGTTTTTCCAATTAAAGTGACAATCGTAACAGGATTATTTATATTAAAATCAGAGTCACCACTTAGGATAATTTATGGTGTCCCAAGTCACCGGTTTAAAATCCCGAACCGAGGAAGTTGACTCTTATTTATGGTCTGCGAACATAGAAATCCGGGTAAGAAATTTTATTAACCTGGGAGAAGGTGTTAGGCATTCTCGGATTTTTTGGTTTAAGCATGGGTGCTTTAATCATACTTGGCTTAATCAAATTGTCTAATTACTCATTTTAGAACCTATGTGCATTCGCCTATTTTAGTTTAGAAATTATTTTGAAACAGGTCACGCGTACGTGTACCCATTTGTTTGGCGTGTCAAAATTCATGTCACACGAACGTATCCACAATTAATAACGCTTGATTATTATTACGAAAGTTTAGTCAAAGTTGCACACATGCATACTCCAATTTTGTTTTTAAAATCGTGATCATGTCATGCGAACGTGTACACAACCATGATGATATATTAAACGGGCATAAAGCAAACTGCGAGCATTCATTAAAACTAAGTTCTAATATATGTGAGGGCCATAGGTGATTCAATGATGGATGGCACACCTCAATCTATTTTTAAAGGATGATATTTAATTGAAGCGGTCTAAGGATGTTCGGGTTTAATCTAAATTAAAATTCAATATAATACTACAAATTACAAGCATGCATGAGACAATATATTTGGCATTTGATTATTTAAAAGAATTATGGGCCAGCAGTAGGCCCAATATTATTTAAAGATTTTTTGAAAGGAAAACAAGAAAAGTTGGGCTCGACATCAGGCCCAGCGATGGGGACAAAGAAAAGAGGCCACCATAGTTTCGAATGGCCAAGTACTGGGCCTAGCCTTCCATGATCAAACCTAGAGTATTAGAAAAAACCATTTCCATTATACCAAATACAAAACCTAACTAACTGAAATTGCTGGATATAATAGGGCTCGGAGTTGAGCCTAAGGAGCAAAAAGAAAACAAGAACAAACACGTTGAGCCCCTTTCCAAGTAGACTGCCTCATATAGGCCGAAGCTAGTCCCAATTGCCTCTAACGAAGAAAGACCTTCAGTATTGAGGCCCCAACGAGGCGTGTCTCATAAAAATTCTAGACATTAAAGTACATGATGTGACGACCCGACCCGTCGTCTCATGTGTTGTCACTCCGTTTCCCCTATTTTATGCTTCTTCATGTTTCATTATCGGTATGTGGTGTGTTAGAGTTGATTTGGATTGGTTTTGATAAGAAATGAGACACTTAGTCTCTATAAGGAAAGCTTACGTTGGAAAAGTCAACCGAATATTGACTATTGAGTTATAGGGCTCGGATGTGAATTTCGGTGATTCGGTTAGCTTCGGGGGTTGATTTGTGACTTAGGAGTGCGACCGGAATTGGATTTGGAGGCCCGGTGTAGAATTAGGCTTGAATTGGCGAAGTTAGAATTTTGGTGAATTTCGGTTGATAGGTGAGATTTTGATCCGAGGGTCGGAATAGAATTCTGAGAGTTGCTATAGCTTCGTTGGGTGATTTTGGATATGTGTGCAAATTTTCAGGTCATTCGGATTTCGTTTGGTTGGGTTTTTGATCCAATGCGCATTTCGGAAGTTTTGAAGAAACTTAGGCTTGAATCCTATGTGAATTGATGGTTTTAGCGTTGTTTGATATGTTTTGATGATTGGAACAGGTTTGAATGATATTATGTGCTATGTTGGTGCTTTTGGTTGAGGCCCCAGGGGCCTCGGGGTGATTTTGGATGGCTAACGGGATGAAATTTGGAGTTTAAGGACTGCTGAAGGATCTGGTATCTGATATTTTCGCTTCTGCGGAAATGGACCGCAGAAGTGGTTCCGCAGAAGCGTATGAGGAGTCGTAGAAGCTGTGCCGCGAATTTGGCTTGGCAGACACAGAAGCGGAAAGTGGACGTTTGGCCAGGAACCGCAGAACCAGATTTTATTCCTCAGAGGCGAAATCGCTTCTGCGATAGGTGGACCGCAGAAGCGGTTGGTTGGGCAAGTTAAGAGACCGCAGAAGCAGTTGGTTGGGCAAATTAAGAGACCGCAGAAGCAGGTTATTTTCCGCCAAAGCAGAAATAGGCCTGGGCAGAAAGGTTAAGTTCTGGAAATGGGACTTCGTTCCCATTTCCATTTTTGACGATTTGGAGCTCGGTTAAGGCAATTTTTGGTCCGATTTTTATAGAGAACAAAGGGGTAAGTGTTCTTAACTAAATCTTGGTTGTATAACTTGATTCTATTACGAGTTTCAGCATTTAATCATAGAATTTTGTTGGAAAAGGTTAGAAAACCCTCTTGGATAGAATCAAGGATTGACGGTCGAAATGATATGGGAATTGAATGATTTTTACATGGTTAGACTCGTGGCGAGATAAGGAAGCTGGTGATGTTAATTTTATAATTTTTCGAGACATGGACCCGAGGCTCGAGTTTTGCAAATTTTGTGAATTTTGATGTTTTTTGAGTCTTTTCGATTGGGTTATGTCCTATTAGACTATTGTAATGTATTATTTATGGTTTGAGTAGATTCGACGCGCGAGGAGGTCGATTTGCGAGGCAAAGGCGTCGCAAGCTAGAGATTTCACCGGTTCGAGGTGAGTAATACTTGTAAATGATATCCTGAGGGTTTGAAACCCCGAATTTGCACATTATAGTGTTGTGTTGAGATGACTTGCACGCCAGATATGAGCGTGGGGTAGAGCACCATTGGGGATTGTTACTTGGTCCGTCCCGGTTGTTGATTTTACTGCGTATTTGACTGAAACTACTTGTTATCATTATAATTTGGGTTGATTGCCATGTTAAGGCTTCGTGCCAACTATGTGAATCCTTCGGGGATTGATATTATTGTTTTAGCATATCTTTCATATCATGGTTCAGTCCAAGGTTTTAAATACTATTTTGCAAACTCAGCCATAATTCTAAGTTTTGAAACTTAAATGATATTTTAAATGATATTTCGGGCTGAGAACTACTGTTTTACAAAATGCCCAAGGGGCTTATGTTGATTTCTGGACTGATTATGGGTGGCTCGGGCTGCGCGCCGCAGTAGTGACTTAAACCAGTGGTAACAATGACACTGTATGATGTGACATGAAACATTATAGGTGGCTCGGGCTGCGTGCCGTAGTAGGAACTTGAAACAATGGTAACAATGGCACTGTGTGATGTGACTTGAAACATTATGGGTGGCTCGGGCTGCTCGCCGCAGCAGGAACTTGAAACAATGGTGACAATGGCACTGTGTAATGTAAATAGGTCAGGTAACAATGACTGACCAGGATTTGATTGATATCATGAGATGGCTTGATATTGCGCTTGGGCTGTAGGAGCCCCTCCGGAGTCTGTACACACCCCCAGTGAGTGCCGTTGATGATAAATGAATATGGGTGGCTCGGGCTGTGCACTGCAATGGGTGCTAGAATGTACCATCATATGCATTGCACTGCACTCATGAATTTTTCCCTATTTGTACTGGTTGTCATGACATACAGCACACTCATTTCATTGGCATCCATGCTACTTCTTGCACTATTTATCGGATACCCCGGTGTTATTTGTTGATGGAGTGCTGTGCCCGAGGGGCTGACTTACGTGCTGACTATACTATTTGTGTCGTGTTCATTTGCTTAAACTATTGAAAAGGAGTATTTTCAAAAGTGGTTTTAACTGAGCCCAGATGTTTTTTTCAAAGGATTTCACGGTTTTCCTGTTCTTCTCAAAAAGGGTTGTACTGTTCTATATAACATGATGAAGTGCCTTACATGATTTCTTGCTTTCAGCTATTATTTACTTTTATTACTCTCTGAGTTGGAGTACTCACTTTACTCCCTGCACCTCGTGTGTAGTTACAGGCATTGTTCACCCGGTAGCAGGTTATTAGCTGATTGAAGTTATACTATTGTAGTTAAGCAAGGTGACCGACGGAGTTCGCGGCACCGGACCTTGTCCTTTGATTCCAGAATTTTACTTTGTATATTATTATTGGCCCGGTGGTCGTGTTCAGTCTTCTTTAGATGCCCGTGACTTGTGACACCCCGATTTGGGCTGCGTTTGGGTTTTTATTTCCGCTAACTATTAATAATAAATCATATTTAGACTGCTTATTTATGTTTAATTATTGTGGAAAAGGCTATTTAAGAATGGTTGGTCGGCCTTGTCTTCACGAGAGGCGCCATCACGACCGGAGCGAGGTTTGGGTCATGACAAGTTGGGTCGTGACAAGTTAGGGTTTCGAGTATGGCGACTTGAGGTGCTTCATGTGTAACGGTGTTGGATAAGATCGCGCATTATAGCGAGGCTACGTGGAGATTAGACCCATCGGGGTAGATTCAGTTATTCTATTTCTGTGATGTGGGACGGGGTCCCACGCTTGTGTTGTGATGGTACCGAGGAGTTTGAGTTACAACTCGTTTGTTTTAGCCATTTGTCATGATTTGAGTATGTTCGAACCGCTGACCATTAGTGCATGGATTATGCAAGTTGTGGCTTAGTCCTGTGATGAGGTGTCATATCACCAGAGTGGCACGTTGAATTCGAGGTGATCATTGGAGTCATTAATGAATGCGAATAGATGTGATTTTAGCTGATTAGAGGGTTTATATAGAGGTTTGGCCTGGAAATCTGTTGTGGCATTAGTCAACAGGGAAGTGGCATTATGTATGGGTGACCTGAGGAATGGTTACGATTTATCACGTGTTTTATTTATCGTTGACAGTATATGAAAGTGTTTGAATAAGACTTTAGCTAATAAGAGGTTCCTATCGGTAATTGAGTACTGTGGGCAACTGCTGTGAATAGTGACTTTCGTTTTGAGGGTTGGATTGTGTGTTATATTGTATGATTTCACTTGAGGTTGCAGGTATGGGTTATTACATTTGGTTCGGGTTTATTCTGGGTATGATTTCTGAAAGTGCAATGTGGTTCTATGGGATATGGTCTAGATGGGCTGTGAAATTTCAGCTGTGTTGTATTATCGGACCTATGTAGGATAGGGTGACGAGGGATCACCCTGGGTATATGTTTGGTAAGATCATTCGGCTATTGGTTGGCTTCTAGGACAACTCTGTGTACGCTCGAGGACGAGCGTTTGTTTAAGTTGGGGAGGATGTGACGACCTAACCTGTCGTCTCTTGTGTTGTCGCTCCATTTCCCCCATTTTATGCTTCTTCATGTTTCTTTATCGATATGTGGTATGTTAGAGTTGATTTGGATTGGTTTTGATAAGAAATGAGACACTTAATCTCTTTAAGGAAAACTTAAGTTGGAAAAGTCAACCGAATGTTGACTATTGAGTTATAGGGCGCGGATGTGAATTTAGGTGATTCGGTTAGCTTTGGGGGTTGATTTGTGACTTAGGAGTGCGACCGGAATTGGATTTGGAGGCCCGGTGTAGAATTAGGCTTGAAGTGGCGAAGTTAGAATTTTGGCGAATTCCAGTTGATAGGTGAGATTTTGATCCAAGGGTCGGAATGGAATTCTGAGAGTTGCTGTAGCTTCATTGGGTGATTTTGGATATGTGTGCAAATGTTCAGGTCATTGGACATAGTTTGGTTGGGTTTTTGATCGAATGCACATTTCGGAAGTTTTGAAGAAACTTAGGCTTGAATCCGATGTGAATTGATGGTTTTAGCGTTGTTTGATGTGTTTTGATGATTGGAACAAGTTTGAATGATATTATGGGCTATGTTGGTGCTTTTGGTTGAGGTCCCGGGGGCCTCGGGGTGATTTCGGATGGCTAACGGGATGAAATTTGGAGTTTAAGGACTGCTGAAGGATTTGGTATATGATATTTTCGCTTTTGTGAAAATAGACCGTAGAAGCGGTTCCGCAGAAGCGTATGAGGAGTCACAGAAGCGGAGCCGCGAATGCGGCTTGGCAGACGCAGAAGCGGAAAGTGGACGTTTGGCCAGGAACTGCAGAAGTGGATTTTATTCCGCAGAGGCGAAATCGCTTCTGCGATGGGTGGACCGCAGAAGCGGTTGGTCGGGCAAATTAAGAGACCGCGGAAGCGGGTTATTTTCCGCAAAAGCAGAAATAGGCCCGGGCATAAAGGTTAAGTTCTGGAAATGGGACTTCGTTCCCATTTCTTATTTTTTACGATTTGGAGCTCGGTTAAGGCAATTTTTGGTCCGATTTTCATAGAGAACAATGGGGTAAGTGTTCTTAACTAAATCTTGGTTGTATAACTTGAATCTATTACGATTTTTAGCGTTTAATCAGAGAATTTTGTTGGAAAAGGGTAGAAAACCCTCTTGGATAGAATCAAGGATTTGAGGGTCGAAATGATATGGGAATTGAATGATTTTTACATGGTTAGACTCGTGGCGAGATAAGGAAGCCGGTGATGTTAATTTTATAATTTTTTTAGACTTGGACCCGAGGCTCGGGTTTTGCAAATTTCGTGAATTTTGATGTTTTTCGAGTCTTTTCGAAAGGGTTATGTCCCCTTAGCCTATTGTAATGTATTCGTTATGGTTTTGAGCAGATTCGACGCGCGAGGAGGTCGATTTGCGAGGCAAAGGCATCGCGAGCTAGAGATTTCACCGGTTCGAGGTGAGTAATACTTGTAAACGATATCCTGAGGGTTTGAAACCCCGGATTTGCTCATTATAGTGCTGTATTGAGGTGACTTGCATGCTGGATATGAGCGTGGGGTAGAGCACCGTTGGGGATTGTGATTTGGTCCACCCTGATTGTTGATTTTACCGCGTATTTGACTGAAACTACTTGTTATCATCATAATTTGGCTTGACTGCCATGTTTGGGCTTCGGGCCAACTATGTGAATCCTTCGGGGATTGATATTATTGTTTTAGCATATCTTGCATATCATTTGGTTTAAGTCCAAGGTTTTAAATACTATTTTGCAAACTCAGCCATACTTCTAAGTTTTGAAACCTCAAATTATATTTTAAATGATATTTCGGGCTGAGAACTACTGTTTTACAAAATGCCCAAGGGGCTTATGTTGATTTCTGGACTGATTATGGGTGGCTCAGGCTGCGCGCCGCAGCAGTGACTTAAAACAGTGGTAACAATGGCACTGTATGATGTGACTTGAAATATTATGGGTGGCTCGGGCTGCGTACCGCAGTAGGAACTTGAAACAATGGCAACAATGGTACTGTGTGATGTGACTTGAAACATTATGGGTGGCTCGGGCTGCTCGCCGCAGCAGGAACTTGAAACAATGGTGACAATGGCACTGTGTGATGTAAATGGGCCAGGTAACAATGACTGACCAAGATTTGATTGATGTCATGAGATGGCTTGATATTGCGCTTGGGCTATAGGACCCTCTCCGAAGTCTGTACACACCCCCAGTGAGCACTGTCGACTATAAATGAATATGGGTGGCTCAGGCTGCGCAACGCAGTGGGTACTAGAATATACCATCATATGCATTGCATTGCACTCATGCATTTATCCCTATTTGTACTGGTTTTCATGACATACTCATTTCATTAGCATCCATGCTACTTCTTGCACTGTTTATCGGATACCCCGGTGTGATTTATTGATGGAGTGCTGAGCCGAGGGGCTGACTTATGTGTTGACTGCACTATTTATGTCGCGTTCATTTGCTTAAACTATTGAAAAGGAATATTTTCAAAAGTGGTTTTAACTGAGCCCAGATGTTTTTTTTTCCAAAGGATTTCACGATTTTCTTGTTCTTCTCAAAAAGGGTTGTACTGTTCTATATAGCATGATGGAGTGCCTTACGTGATTTCTTGCTTTCAGCTATTATTTACTTTTATTACTCACTGAGTTGGAGTACTCACTTTAGTCCCTGCACCTCGCGTGCAGTTGCAGGCATTGTTCACCCGGTAGCAGGTTATTAGCTGATTGAAGGTATACTATTTTAGGTGAGCAAGGTGACCGCCTACGTTCGCGGCACCGGACCTTGTCCTTTGATTCCAGAATTTTACTTTGTATATTATTATTGTCCCGGTGGTCGTGTTCAGTCTTCTTTAGATGCCCGTGACTTGTGACACCACGATTTGGGCTGCGTTTGGGTTTTTGTTTCCGCTAACTATTAATAATAAATCATATTTAGACTGCTTATTTATGTTTAATTATTATGGAAAAGGCTATTTAAGAATGGTTTGCTGGCCTTGTCTTTACGAGGGGCGTCATCACGACCGGAGCGGTGTTTGGTTCGTGACACATGAACACCCAGATTATAAACTTTACTTTAATGACCTGCTATAAGTAATAATATTATGGACATGGACTTTAAACTACTCATTAAATATACTAGTTCACATATACAAAAGACTACTCAATAATGCTGAAATTAAATAATTAAATTGCATATATTCAGTAGCCAGGCAATATACTTGATACTCAAATCAACATTCTTTAACACAGATGAGCTACAAGAGCTATCTACCAACTCGAAACTCTAAACAGTTCATAAAAGAGTTAACTAATCTAAACCTTAATATGTGAAATTCCCCACTAAACTATTGCCCATCAACAGGTCCCAGAACAATTATAACAAAACTGAAGGAAACCAAACTAACAAGAAGCTAGGTAAAACACATGTTAAAGAACTGAAAGTCCATGTTTCAACCACTAAAATTCACATTACAAATACCTATATCAAAGGGAAAGGCATGTTTGCACTTCAGTAGTCATCATAATTCAAGAAGTACCTGGTATCAAGAACAAAGTGAGGAGAAAAAAGGAATTCAGCAAAGCAAACAAGTGAGGAAAACAGCAAATAATCAGCAACACACAACCTTGGTTTAGTCTATATTCAAGCCCAGGAAACCAGAAATCCTATTAAAGCTTTTCTAAGTTCTTGTTAAAGAAAACCAGAAGAAAACACAGCAGAAAATATTTTAGGGTATTTTTCTAGGGTCTGAAATCTGATTTTAAGAGTGAAGGAAAGGTATATAGCCCCCAGAGGGTGCCATGTGCTGAAAAGGATAAGGGAATTATTCCTTCATCTCCAAGGCATCTTTTTAACCAATTTTTACAGTTGGTTTCCCCTAATTGGTTTATGCATGTTGTGCTAACCAAATGAGGCCAGTTGCCTCCTATTCTAGAACCTTCCCACCCGTTTTACCCTTCAAATAAACCCCTTTAAGTTTTTATATTCCTCAATTAACTCTAAAGTCCCTGTTTATTCCCAAATTAGGACTAACAACACAAATCCATAATCAAAACGAAGCAAAGATCAAAAGACCAAATCATTATGCAATTACCTTAGACTAACTCTAAATTCATTTAACATGAACCGAATCAGAAATCACAAATGGAACTTCAAAGACAAAAAGTAGAAATTATCCTAAACAGAGTACTGAAAACAAAACAAAATATGATGAAGAAAAACAGAATCATTTCATGCATTCAATCCTAAAGAGGAACCCTACTTAAAATAAATGTTAAATTGAAATTATGATGAAATATTGACGTGCTACTGACTAATCTAAATCACTAAATGCACGAGTAGGAAAATAATTCTGAACAAAAGAAAATAAGAAACCTAAAACATGCGGCTAAAAACAGAAACAAGAATCATGAAGAAGAATCAAAGAAAAGAAAGAGGAAAAAAAATAAGAAAAAAATAATGAAAGAAATTACCTATGCTAAACGTAAGAAATTAACTGGGCTTGGTGGACCTTGCCGGAGCTTGAATGGATTCAGGCAGGTTTGAAAATAAATCAAACCCACATGAATCAATTGCTCTTGTCAAGAGCAATTGACTCATGTAGGTTTGAGCCATTAAATCTTCTGGAATCAACTCAATGTA
The DNA here is from genome assembly GCA_026770625.1 of Nicotiana glauca. Classification (NCBI taxonomy): domain Eukaryota; kingdom Viridiplantae; phylum Streptophyta; class Magnoliopsida; order Solanales; family Solanaceae; genus Nicotiana; species Nicotiana glauca. The sequence continues at coordinate 326,747 of MU753605.1, forward strand.
GACTTTTAGGTTTTCAGATTTTTCGATCTGAAATCGCTCGATTTTGAGAGGCTATTTGGGAAAACCAGCAGGATATTAGGGGTGAGGAGAGTGAGAAGATGGCCTGGTCAAATTTTGTGCTAATTTAGAGGAACTAGGGTTTTTTAGGTTTCGATTTAGATCTTAGATTCGAGCAAATGGGTGAAGATTTGAGGGAAATAGTTTGGGATTTGGAAAGAGGATGGAAAAGAGATTACATGGTGTAATTTTGGTAAGTTTTGGAGTACCGGAGCCGCATTGAGGCGATTTCCGATGGGTGGTTGACGGCGGAACCGGCGAGGGGTTTGGGGTAGCTAGGGTTTGGTTTAGAGACAAAGATAAGGTTGAAATGGGAGGTGTTTTTGGGGTTGAGGGGGCCGTTTAGACAGTAATATACGAGAACAAAGGATAGTTCCCAGCCGTTGGATCACACGAGATCAACGGTTGGGATTTGATTGAACAAAACAACATCGTTTGACAAGTAAAGGGGGTGGACCGGGTAAGATAATCATTTGGGCTTGGGTTGGAGAAAATATTGGGTGCAAATTGACTCAATTTCAAAGCTAATTTAAGCCTTATTTCCCAATTCCCTTTTTTCTTTTTCTTTCTCTAATTAATTATAAATATAAATTAAATTCCTAAATTACATTAAATTATAAAATTAAGCTAATCATCTAACTATAATATTTATGAAAATTAATTGACCCTAAATTAAACGAGAAAATTACTGATCTAAAGCTAAAAACGTAAAAGTGAACCAATTTTGTGATTTTCATCTTAATAAAGCAACTAACTAACTATTTAATCCTAAAAAACATGAAAACAAAATCTCAATGCAATGCATGGTATTTTTGGCATTTTTCATGATTTTAATAAAAGTAAACATGCACAAAAATATAAACAATTAACATAAAATTCCTAAAAAAATTGCAAACAATTGGGAAAAATCTATTTCTTTAATTTGTAGGAGTATTTCACATAGGGCAAAAATTATGTGCTCACATCTCTGATGGATCGCCTCACCTCAAGGATGGTAGGGCTGAGTCGAAGAACCTGGATCTGCACACGAAAAACATATAGAGGAAAGGGCATGAATACACCACAACGGTACCCAATAAGTGTCAAGCCTAACCTTAATCGAGTCAGGGCCCTACCGGTCATATATATATATATATATATATATATATATATATAAAGAAAGTAGAAACAGTATGAAGTAACACGGGATAATAAGAAATAAC